>QNTS01000882.1:273265-299553 GCA_003317085.1 Hucho hucho | reverse complement strand
TGACCAAATACTTATTTTCCACCATAATTTGCAAATAAATAAATTAAAAATCCTACAATGTGATTTTCTGGATTTATTTTTCTCATTTCGTCTGTCATAGTTGAAGTGTACCTATGATGAAAATTACAGGCCTCTCTCATCTTTTTAAGTTGGAGAACTTGCACAATTGGTGGCTGACTAAATACTTTTTTGCCCCACTGTATATATACACACACACACACACACACACACACACACACACACACACACACACCTTGGCCGGCAGTCAGAGTTTACCCCAAATTTTTTTTTACCACTACATCACTGGCTACCGGTAAGGCCTCTTTTGAATTTCATGGTAATACACATTGTTGCATATTCTAGTAAATTGACTGTGTGTGTGTTAGGGTGACCATTTTCCCCGGGACAGTTTCGGCCCCATTTTCAGGTGTCCCCGGCACACTGTTTGGTGTTTTGTAACAGATGTCTATTTCCATTCATCAAATGGCACGAGTATACATGCAGTTTTAATGCTGGAGTGGACAAACATGCACAGGCAGCCTACTTTTTGAAGTTATTTGTTTGACAATCAGATTAAAATACCATGACTGGTTGTGTTCATGCCACATTTAAAAGATAATTCATTTTTACAGTTTAAATGACATCTTCATTATTAGACCCATACCATTTTTTGGAGACCCCCGAATGTCATGATGTAATTCACACTGGTTACAGAGTTTAATGGCTGTGATAGGAGAGAACTGAGGATGGATCAACAACATTGTAGTTACTCCACAATACTAAAGTAATTGACAGAGGGAAAAGAATGAAGCCTTTACAGAATAAAAAATATTCCAATACATGCATCCTGTTTGCAATAAGGCACTAAAGTAATACTGTTAAAATGTGGAAAAGCAATTCACTTTTTTGCCCTGAATACAAAGTGTTATGTTTCGGGCAAATCCTACACAACACATTGAGTACCACTCTCCATATTTTCAAGCATAGTGGTGGCTGCATCATGTTATGGGTTTGTTATATGCTTGTAATCGTTAAGGACTGAACAAGTTTTTCAGGATAAAAACATTATGGAATGGAGCTAAGCACAGTCAAAATCCTAGAGGAAAACCTGGTTCAATCAGCTTTCCACCAGACACTGGGAGATGAAATCACCTTTCAGCAGGACAATAACCTAAAACAAAAGGACAAATCTACACTGGAGTTGTTTACCAAGAAGACGGTGAATGTTTGAGTGTCCCGAGTTACAGTTTTCACTTAAATCTGCTTGAAAATCTATGGCAAGACTTGGAAATGGCTGTCTAGCAATGATCAACAACCAATTTGACAGAGCTTGAAGAATGTTGAAAAGAATAATGGGCAAATATAGCACAATCCAGGTGTGCGACGCTCTTAGATTTACCCAGAAAGACTTACAGCTGTGATCGCCGCCAAAGGTGATTCTAACATGAATGGACTCAGGGGTGTATATACTGTACTTAGGTAAATAGTTCATTTTCAATAAATTTGCTAAAATTTCTAAAAACATGTTTTTACTTTGTCATTATGGGGTATTGTGTGTAGATGGGTAAGAGAGAGAGAAAATATATTGAATACATTTTGAATTCAGCCTGTAACACAACAAAATGTGGAATAAGTCAAAGGGGTGTGAATACTTTTCTGAAGGCACTGTATCAGACATGAGAAGACAAAAGGAATTCTTGGAGGGCCCACTTAGTGGCTTGTTTACAGGGTGCTACATGCTTATGGCTGCAGAGGGGAGGAACTAAAAGCACCTTCCATTTCTTTCAAGTGCCCATCAATTGAAGCTGTCAGGTAATTCAAAATTATGGATACGATTTTAATCAGATATTGAATGTCTGAATGTTCAGCTTAGCAAAGACCGGGCCATGGTTCTTTCAGTTCAGACTGATTTCTCCTCCAGTCACAGTTCTCAACAATAAACACACTCGACACTCAGCACAGATACAGTGCTGCACAAAGGCATACCTTTTTAGAGGAAGTCAATTGTAACCAGGGAGAGCTTGTCGCCTAGTCAAGACTATAATTTTTTTATTAACCTAAAATGTCCTTAGTTTGACAGTCTCATGGCATTGACAAAGAACATGTGATTTTGCTCATTAATCAGTTAAATCTGTCTATATAATGTTATTCATCCCATAATTTAGTGAACTAGACTGCCTCAGTATTGCCATTCTAGACATGCAAAGCCTTCTCTCATCAGGTAATGTAATTCCATGCTTCATTAGTACTGTGAAGTTTATCATTTGTCATCAAAGCCAGCTGTCAATAAATAATTAAGTTGCAGATGAGAAGAATGAAATATTTTGGCTGAAGGAAGGAAGATTGCTGTCTACATTTTAATTGCATACACAAAATGTGTGTGTGTCCAAGGTTTTAATTAGCTGAGGTGTGGCTACAAAGCAGCACCTGTTCATAGTCTGCCTACTTTTTGAGCTGTACTTTCACCTTCAACAAACATAATTATTTAGCATATTTACACCTATAGAAGAAAACATGTAGGCTAACGATTATATAGCAAATGGACAGACAGTTCAGGCACTGCTCCTCTTTCATCTGAATGAAAAAGATTAGTAGGCTAATTGCAAACCTGGCATTTTTGGGGGGACCAATGTGTTGTTTATTACAGCGTAATAATTGTGGAAGAATCAAAACTATAGATTTTATTAAGGCCTACACCTTTCTGTTGCCACACAGACCATGGAAGTGAGATGGCAGTGCATGTCGAAGAAAGAGATTGAGGGGGTGGAGAGCGAGATAGAGGAGCCCTCTATCTGGTCCGGAATTATCTTTGTGTCCAGGCATCATTCCAATGTCACATTTTAATTTGCATTCCAAGCTGAAACACTGCATCTCCCTTGCAGTCAAGGGAAACGATGTGCATTTACATCCACAAACAATCAGTAAATAAACTCTAATGGGATTCTGACAGTTATGTTTGAGAGGATTGAAAAAGCAGAACGATCAATTGATGACATTCTATCTGCCATAATTACTTTCTACTGAGATCTGGCGAGCATGAGGAAGCATATGGTTCCTGTCTGGTAGGATAGCCTACGTGTTAATATATTCTACTGTATCTCTGTGAACTAAGCCTATGATGCTGTTTTAGAAGGTTGCGGAGACCAACCTCTATTCAGTCTGTTAGGCTAGTACACTAGTAAAAAGTTACACACAAAGCAGGATATAAATCACATCGGAAATTATGTAAGAAGTTTGTTCCCCCATTCAAAACCCCATTTCTAATAGGCTTTACTTGTAACATGTGCTCTTTGCTATTGCATCTTTATTACTCCTGTTTACATGTATATTACCATAAGTATTTATATATTCCTACTACCAGTCACTTTTTATGTATAAACCCACCTCAACCATTCCAGTACACCTGCACATTGAAAAAGGTACTTGCACTGACCTGTACATACTTGCGTTCTCGTGTTTCTTTTAACACATCGTAGTTCTTGTGTGATTTAAATTTGTACTTTTTATTATCTATAATATTATTATCACTGCATTGTTGGGAAAGAGCTCTCAAGTTAAGAATTCCACTGTACTGTTTTACACCTGTTGTATCCTGTGTACGTGGCGAGTAAACTTAGAAACATAACTTATTTGATGTGTAAAATAAATCAGTGATGATTAAATGTGTATTATAACCGCATAAGCCTATTTTTTGTGTTCAGGTCTGATGGGCTGTGAGAAGCAGTAAACATGGAACACTTTGAGGCTGCTCCAGGTTGGTAAGTACAGTCTGCGTTGCCTTGTTGTCATTCACATACAGTGAGGGGAAAAAAGTATTTGATCCCCTGCTGATTTTGTATGTTTGCCCACTGACAAAGAAATGATCAGTCTATAATTTTAATGTTAGGTTTATTTGAACAGTTCGAGACAGAATAACATCAAAAAATCCAGAAAAACACGTGAAAAATGTTATGAATTGATTTGCATTTTAATGAGGGAAATAAGTATTTGACCCCCTCTCAATCAGAAAGATTTCTGGCTCCCAGGTGTCTTTTATACAGGTAACGAGCTGAGATTAGGAGCACACTCTTAAAGGGAGTGCTCCTAATCTCAGTTTGTTACCTGTATAAAAGACACCTGTCCACACAAACAATCAATCAATCAGATTCCAAACTCTCCACCATGGCCAAGACCAAAGAGCTCTCCAAGGATGTCAGGGACAAGATTGTAGACCTACACAAGGCTGGAATGGGCTACAAGACCATCGCCAAGCAGCTTGGTGAGAAGGTGACAACAGTTGATGCGATTATTCGCAAATGGAAGAAACACAAAAGAACTGTCAATCTCCCTCGGCCTGGGGCTCCATGCAAGATCTCACCTCGTGGAGTTGCAATGATCATGAGAACGGTGAGGAATCAGCCCAGAACTACACGGGAGGATTGTGTCAATGATCTCAAGGCAGCTGGGACCATAGTCACCAAGAAAACAATTGGTAACACACTACGCCGTGAAGGACTGAAATCCTGCAGCGCCCGCAAGGTCCCCCTGCTCAAGAAAGCACATATACATGCCCGTCTGAAGTTTGCCAATGAACATCTGAATGATTCAGAGGACATCTGGGTGAAAGTGTTGTGGTCAGATGAGACCAAAATGGAGCTCTTTGGCATCAACTCAACTCGCCGTGTTTGGAGGAGGAGGAATGCTGCCTATGACCCCAAGAACAACCATCCCCACCGTCAAACATGGAGGTGGAAACATTATGCTTTGGGGGTGTTTTTCTGCTAAGGGGACAGGACAACTTCACCGCATCAAAGGGACGATGGACGGGGCCATGTACCGTCAAATCTTGGGTGAGAACCTCCTTTCCTCAGCTAGGGCATTGAAAATGGGTCATGGATGGGTATTCCAGCATGACAATGACCCAAAACACACGGCCAAGGCAACAAAGGTGTGGCTCAAGAAGAAGCACATTAAGGTCCTGGAGTGGCCTAGCCAGTCTCCAGACCTTAATCCCATAGAAAATCTGTGGAGGGAGCTGAAGGTTCGAGTTGCCAAACATCAGCCTCAAAACTTTATTGACTTGGAGAAGATCTGTAAAAGAGGAGTGGGACAAAATCTCTCCTGAGATGTATGCAAACCTGGTGGCCAACTACAAGAAACGTCTGACCTCTGTGATTGCCAACAAGGGTTTTGCCACCAAGTACTAAGTCATGTTTTGCAGAGGGGTCAAATACTTATTTCCCTCATTAAAATGCTAATCAATTTATAACATTTTTCACATGCGTTTTTCTGGATTTTTTTGTTGTTATTCTGTCTCTCACTGTTCAAATGAACCTACCATTAAAATTATAGACTGATCATTTCTTTGTCAGTGGGCAAGCGTACGAAATCAGCAGGGGATCAAATACTTTTTTCCCTCACTGTACATGCTAGGCCTATGCAATGCATGGCACTTTTGCTGGCGCTGATTCAGTGCAGGAAGGCAGCTGCTAACGCATAGATGTATTTTGTCTAACCCATATTTTTTTGCCTCTAAATATATCATTTGGGGCTTCATAAGTGCCAATAGTGTTTCAGTGAGCTGTTGATTAGTTTTGAGTGCAGTCATGCCTCTTCTGCCTATACCATTCGTCATGCTAATTCACATTTTAATTAATGTCCGTCAAGCCCTATGGTTAAAGCAATATTCACAGGCTTGACTACCCCATTAGAGGCTTTAGTACTGAGTAATACATGTATATGGTTTGTTCAGATTCTCAATTCCACAGCAAGCGCAGTAATTCTGATATTTTGGAAATGCTTACAATCAAATTCAGTTATATGTGGGCCTATCTTTTATGGAGCCGTTATGGCATCTCTTACTGATAGATATAACGCATGTTCTCAATTTAGCCAGTCTGTACAGTACATTGTGTTCAGTCAGTCTGAAAGCTGACATCACTCATGTAAGGTTTCTTTTAGAATCCATTACAGTAATCTCCTTCTCATGAGACTATTAGCAGATCACTCAAACATGATTGGGAGATTGGCTAAACCAAGAATGTGATAGTACTGTAAGGCCCCCCTGGCTTAAAGCAATCCAAGACCTGTGGATCTGTAGTGACCCATTTTAAGGTCAGACGTCTCCCTGACCTGACCCTGATATCTAATTTCCTCCCCACTGGGCTGTCAGGCAGGCAGGCACACCTTCCCTAAGGCACCTGCAGAGCAAGACGCCGGTACCTCCCTGTGATACACTCATCACATGCCTCCCTCTCCCACAAATGAGCTGTGATTGAGGTGATTGGGATTTCTAGAGGCTGTCACAATGGTTTTGACTAGCAAATAGACGGGTGGTAATGGGAGAGACAGGCCTGTTATGCGAGCCCTGTCAGGGATAAGATAATGCGTCAGAGTGAAGAGGTTAAAGACACCGCTTCCCTGTTAATAATTAATTGGTGTCCGTGTGGCGGATTCACTCCAACGCTCCCAGTAAATTGATAATTGCTTTACATTTAATTTGGCTTTGCAGAGCGTTTTTCAAGCTAAGTAAATTGTGCTTAGTGTTAATAATATGAACCCGTCTTCAGACACCGGTTTGGTCAGAAACCAATGGTGACGAGACAAAGGTAGGCAAAGTGTGCCAATTTGAACGCTGGACATGTCTCAATTTCTAAGTAGTTTATCTTAAACACTAATTTACACTGTCGTTTGACAGGGGGAAATATATCTAGGGTTATGTGTTCTGTGATTTAACAAAGAAGATAATTGTTAGCATTATCAAAAGTTAATTTGGGAATAATACATTTTTACAGTATGACTGATGATTAGGGAATTCATAATACTATTACTTTTACCTGGGATGGATAGAAAGAGTAGACCTATTATTATACACCACAGTAACTCCCTTCTATAACTTATTAGAATGCTATCATTTGAAATTAAAAGTTTGAATAGGCATCTTATTGGAAACGGAATGAACCCTTTACTTTTCTCAATGTCAAGTGTCTCACCTAAGCATTTCCCAACCTTAAAAAATTAAAAATCTGCCAGGTGCTCTTTAGCATTTTAGGGTTCTGTGTTGCGGCAGCTTGCTCTGGTCTGAACAGTGGGGGAGAAAGAATCTGAGTTACCTTAAGTAGCAGAGCTGTCGCCACAGTGACAGTGTCAGGCCTCCTACTGAGGCGCCCTCCAACTGACTGGCTCCTAAGGTCATGTGAGTTAAACTGCCCATGTGTATCTGTGTGCTCTGGTGTGCAATTATGTGCTACACAAAAGAGAACCAGCAGACGTCACGTCAGACTTAGGCCCCAGAGGACAGGAGTTGCCCATCCCTGACCTACAGTTGAAGTCGGAGGTTTACATACACTTAGGTTGGAGTCATTAAAACTAGTTTTTCAACCACTCCACAAATTTCTTGTTAACAAATTATAGTTTAGGACATCTACTTTGTGCATGACACAAGTCATCTTCCCAAAAATTGTTTACAGACAGATTATTTCACTTATAATTCACTGTATCACAATTCCAGTGGGTCAGAAGTTTACATACACTAAGTTGACTGTGCCTATAAACAGTTTGGGAAATTCCAGAAAATGACGTGGCTTTAGAAGCTTCTGATAGGCTAACTGATATCATTTGAGTCAATTGGAGGTGCACCTGTGGATGTATTTCAAGGCCTACCTTCAAACTCAGTACCTATTTTCTTGACATCATAGGAAAATCAAAAGAAATCAGCCAAGACCTCAGGAAAAAAATTGTAGACCTCCACAAGTCTGGTTCATCCTTGGGAGCAATTTTCAAATGCCTGAAGGTACCACTTTCATCTGTACAAACAGTAGTACGCAAGTATAAACACCATGGGACCACGCAGCCGTCATACCGCTCAGGAAGGAGATGTGTTCTGTCTCCTAGAGATGAACGTCTTTGGTGCGAAAAGTGCAAATCAATCCCAAAACAACAGCAACGGACCTTGTGAAGATGCTGGAGGAAACCGGTAAAAGTATTTATATCCACAGTAAAACGAGTCCTATATCGACATAATCTGAAAGGCCGCTCAGCAAGGAAGAAGCCACTGCTCCAAAACCGCCATAAAAAAGCCAGACTACGGTTTGCAACTGCACATGGGGACAAAGATCATACTTTTTGGAGAAATGTCCTCTGGTCTGATGAAACAAAAATAGAACTGTTTGGCCATAACGACCATCGTTATGTTTGTAGGAAAAAGTGGGAGGCTTGCAAGCCAAAGAACACCATCCCAACCGTGAAGCACAGGGGTGGCAGCATCATGTTGTGGGGGTGCTTTGCTGCAGGAGGGGCTGGTGCACTTCACAAAATAGATGGCATCATGAGGGAGGAAAATTATGCGGATATATTGAAGCAACATCTCAAGACACCAGTCAGGAAGTTAAAGCTTGGTCGCAATGGGTCTTCCAAATGGACAATGACCCCAAGCATACTTCCAAAGTTGTGGCAAAATGGCTTAAGGACAACAAAGTCAAGGTATTGGAGTGGCCATCACAAAGCCCTGACCTCAATCCTATAGAAGATTTGTGGGCAGAACTGAAAAAGCGTGTGCGAGCAAGGAGGCCTACAAACCTGACTCAGTTACATCAGGAGGAATGGGCCAAAATTCACCCAACACCCAACAGGAATTGTGAAAAACTGAGTTTAAATGTATTTGGAGACGGTGTATGTAAACTTCCGACTTCAACTGAAAATATAGTGATTTGCTGAAACAAGCAAATTGTTGTAGCAAACAGGTCTTTGGTTGCCTAGGCAATGCCCCCCTCCCTGCAGCAGCAGCACGGCAACACATGCAGTCAGGAGCGGAGGAGAACACTATTGGAACCGTGACCACGGCCATTTGACTGACCAATAACCGTCACCCAAAATTCCATGACCGTCACAGTCATAATAATGATGTTAAACAACATTTGGACATCAACTGAGCAAAATCCTATTTCTCTGCTGAAATAATCCTGTAAGAATGTACATTGTTGTGTGATTGTTAGCTTTAGTGTGATTAGACTGTATGCCTGGATGCACCCAGAAGGGGTAATCTCAGTCTGCCTTCCGTTCCTTCCCTGGTGTTGTGTTGTTGTGTTGTGTGTGTGTGTGTGTGTGTGCTTCACCCAGCTATAAAGGTCCTCATCTGTAGATGACACCAGTAGATGTTTGTGGAGCTGGCATGAAAATGGCTTCTCAGTGGAACACTGCCCGTGTGAGCAGTGCAGAGAGGAAGGTGCCCCACACCCGTATGGAGGATGAGGCTGACCTCCAGGTAGGTAGAGACCACATCCATGTTTATTCCCAGTTCCCCCCCACCGCCCCGGGGCATTAGTACAACCCTCTACCCCTCCCTGGCTGACCTCTAGTGCCTCCATCTGCACCAGTTTGCTCCTGATTCCACCCCCTCTCTCGGGGCTTCGGCTGCTCTCTTTGCCAAATCTGCAGCAGGCAGTGCTCAGCCTTGCATGCGCAGAGATAATGATCAAGTTAATTAGACCTGAGATTGAATGAACTGCGGCAGCAACTTAATCATTTGTAACTTGATTAGAAATACTATATTCTGCAACTCCAGAGACGGGCAAACTTTCCTTTTTTGAGTGCTCGAAAATTAAGGTCCACTTTAGGATTCAGGTCTTGAGATAATGTTGCAATTGAAGCAGGGAAATAAACCCAAGCTCGTATACTCAAACAAGCCCATAAGCTGAGGGTACATTTCCTTGTGAATGGTTTTACTGACTTGTCAGAGCAGATGTGAGTTGCCTTTCTGTTAATGGTTCCTCTGTTATCCCCGTAGCAAATATACTCATTTGGGAGGAAATTAGGTCAAGGTAGCTTTGGGGTCGTCTGTGAAGCCACCCACAACGAGACAAGGAAGAAATGGGCTATTAAGAAGGTGAACAAAGAGAAGGTGAGTGCATTAGTGTTTCCCATGGGCAGCTTGTTGACTGCAGTGGTGAAAAGAGACACTCTAAAGTCAGTCTAATGGCTACTAGAACAGCCCCACACCTCAGTGCACTCACTCAGCTTCTTCCCTCCATGCAGGCTGGAAGTTCAGGTGTCAAACTGTTGGAACGGGAAGTGAGCATCCTGAAACGTGTGAACCATGCACACATAATACATCTGGAGGAAGTCTTTGAAACACAAAAGGTAAGGGATGCTTTCTTAGAAGTAATGGAGTCAATATCTCAGTAGTGTGCGTGCAGACGATTGCGTAAGCACCATGAATGAGAGCGAGGCCGGTCAGATCTATTTGTGGGGGCCATTATCAGTCTGTGTGCTGTGCTTTGTGTCCAGAGGATGTATCTGGTTACTGAGCTGTGTGAGGGAGGGGAGCTGAAGGAGCTCCTTCAGAAGAACACACGCTTCACAGAGGAGGAGACCAGGCACATCATCAACAGCCTGGCTGAGGCCATCGTCTACCTGCATAAGAAGGGTAATATGACTGACTAAAGTTATAGGTTTCACATCATTACAAGGCTCTACTTTTGAACATTTTACACTGTGAAACTTTATTTCAAGGAACAATAAAGGAAGGGTAAGAGGCAGAATATCAGACTATGCCTTCTTTGACCTTTATGAAACATAACAAACTAATCTAGGTGCACTGATTAAATCATTCAAACATTAATGCAAACAGTACAAACAATGTGTTGTATGAGTAAATTGATGTGCAAATTGGTGATATCATGGTCACATCGTACTCAAACGAGTCAAATTGCTTTGGCCTCGTTGACGTGTGATAATCAGGGAGATGATACCACATTATGGCTCCCAGTCATTATAGAATCTGGCTTATTCTAATAATGAGATAATAATGAACAACTGCCAGGCAAAAATGGTAGCCCTTTTAATTGAGTCTGAGGGGTTTATTTGAAGATGCTGTTTTCCCCCCTCCTGATGGTGAAATCTCTAGTTAGAGGTAATTTAGGACGTTGCTTGGCAATGAGACGCCATTACATGGGGCTAATGACTCATTTACAACGAGCTGGGGAGGAATACAGATTAATAGGTGTTTTCACACTAAGAGTCCCTCTGCGCTGTCGTGCCGCACTTCTATGGCGACTAATGATACCAGCGGGGATGTGATGCTAAAGGTTAGCAGTGACTGTCACAGGTAGTGGCCTTAAAGGGCAATTCCACCACTTTTCAACCACATTTTCATTGTCTCCAGCTCAATACCAGTGTGTACATATATGAAAACGGTGCACCACTACATTTTGTTGAAAGAAATATAAACGCTCTGTGTTCAGATATGTAGACACTGGTTTGGTGCTGGAGATGATGAATATGAGGTAAAAAAGTGGAGGAGTTGTCCTTTACCCATATAAGCAGCATGAACATTCATTACTTCTTGAACAGTAAATATGACTAATTGTTTAGTAAAGACATTGATATGATACATTTATTTTTCATTTGGTCCCATGGATATTACTATGAATTTTGTGAACCATTTGTTCATTGTACTATTAGTTCTTCACCATGCTGTCGTTACTATATAAATATAGAGGTTCATCCGCTGTTGTACACCCCGGAGTCTTTTTATTTAGTCCATATCTTCCTGAGCTCAATCTACATGAACATTAGAGCAGAGGAAACAATATATTAGAGGTCAGCATGCTCCACCCTTCTCACAAAATCACTTTAACAGAGTTGAACTTTAAGACTCCAGGGGAGAGAACTTCTAAAAAAAGTAATATGTGTGCAGAGACACTTTATTTTCCATCCCATCAAGTCAATCTAGCAGCAGCATCTAATCTAACCTTTATAACTCTCTCAGACGTCTCTACGAATCCTCCGCTCCATTCTGCACATCTCCTGTAATGACCACTGATATTTTGTGGCTCACCATTTTTAAAGGAGGCTGATATCTAGAGATTTGTCATAGGGATTGCTTGAATTTAGCAAGGCGCTCATGGTTTTCCTGAGGATAAAGTAGCTGTTTTTGTCACAATCTCTGGGACTTCAGCTGTGGCAAAACCCCTCTCTTTCTCAGTGAATCAAAGTCATTCCCAGGGGAATGCTCAATGACATCCATGATTGATTAAGGTTGTGGAGATGTCACCTGTTGAAAACAAGGCACCACTAAACATGTCGTCCCCAACGAATGATGCAGGGATGTCATGTGTCCTACTTATATCAGTACACTCGTAACAACCTAAACATTACAAAACTTCTATTATATAAAATAAGCCACACATAGCAAAAAAGCCATTTACATTTTTTGTCACTGAATTTGACACGAATTGCAAAAATCACTGAAGCTGGAGTCTTATCTCCCTCACTAACTTTAAGCATCAGCTGTCAGAGCAGCTTACTGATCATTGCACCTGTACACAGCCCATCTTTAAATAGCCCACCCAACTACCTCGTCCCCATATTGTTATTATTTTTTGCTCCTTTGCTCTACTTGCACATTCATCTTCTGCACATCTATCACTCTGGTGTTTAATTGCTACATTGTAATTATTTCGCCACTATGGCCTATTTATTGCCTTACCTCTCTAATCTTACTACATTTGCACACACTGTATATAGATTGTTCTTGTGTTATTGACTGTATGTTTGTTTATCCCATGTGTAACTGTGTTGTTTGTGTCGCACTGCTTTACTTTATCTCGGCCAGGTCGCAGTTGTAAATAAGAACTAGTTCTCAACTAACCTACCTGGTTAAATAAAGGTGATGGGTTTTTTTTTACCTCCATACAAAAACTCCTTACTTTGTGAGCAATTTTTCATAATTTTTTTTTTTAAATGCCACCTGCTGGAGAAGACAGATTTTGGGTCCACTTATCCCTCTCGCTTCGCTTCTTCCTCTCTGGTATGACTTCAGTTAATTACTATAGCTCCCGCCTTGAGCTAATCAGTGTCATTTTGTAAATTCCGGATCTCTATGGTAACACGTCATTCACCCAAGTTTAGTCAAAATCGTCCAGTGCTGTCTGAGATGGCGGACGGACAGACTGAGACAGATCCACAGTCCCTTCCCCGATTTCATCGTCGGGGATAATTACTCATTGTAGATTTAGCTTTTAACTGCTTTTAACCATCATACTTGTCCTCTCTGCTAAAGACCTTTTAACTGCTTTTAACCATCATACTTGTCCTCTCTGCTAAAGACCTTTTAACCATCATACTTGTCCTCTCTGCTAAAGACCTTTTAACTGCTTTTAACCGTCATACTTGTCCTCTCTGCTAAATACCTTTTAACCATCATACTTGTCCTCTCTGCTAAAGACCTTTTAACTGCTTTTAACCATCATACATGTCCTCTCTGCTAAAGACCTTTTAACTGCTTTTAACCGTCATACTTGTCCTCTCTGCTAAAGACCTTTTAACTGCTTTTAACCATCATACTTGTCCTCTCTGCTAAATACCTTTTAACCATCATACTTGTCCTCTCTGCTAAAGACCTTTTAACCATCATACTTGTCCTCTCTGCTAAATACCCTTTGAAAGCCATTATGGTTGGTTCTTATAGTAAAGGTTATTTTTCGTATTTCAGACATAGTTCACCGAGACCTGAAACTGGAGAACATTCTAGTGAAGAGTTATCATCATGGTGTTGATAATGACATGATCAATATCAAGGTGAGACGGCGACACAAACTGGAAAACTTTCACTGCCATTTCTCATCCAGCCAGTCTCTGCAGGGACTTAAGGACAGGCTCCTGTTGTGTTTTTTTTCTCCCACTCTCCCCCTAAATGGTTTTAAATGCTACCTCATTATGACAGACCCCCCTTTTGGTTCCCCTTTATATCACGCCGTACAGAAGGGTGAATCAAGAGCATCTTTTAAGACAAATTACCGCCTGGGCCCAGCATGTTGTGTGCATTGACGGAGCGCAGGCTAAAGCAGATACCTGGAGCGCGGGCTCAAACAAGGCAGGGCGGCAGCATAAATCACACACACACTGCTGAAAGACAGCATTGTTCTGGCCCGGTATAAAAGGCTTTTATCTGTCAGGAAGAGGTCATCTCTCCTGGATATTTTCTCCTGTTGTATTTCTCATTAACTTAATCATTATGACACACCCCTCACTATTGTCATTGGTTGCACTAATTGCACTGTTTGTCTACATAACCTGGTTCAACTATTCATGACATTACCCTGAAGGCAAAGTGATGCCAAATGTTGGTAAATACCCAATAAATTACTGGGAGTTTATAGATGGAGTGTGCGACTTTCTTTATTTTGATAGTTTATATTATTTCACCTGCCTGCCATTATTTACTACATTAGACCATACAGCATGTACTGCTCATATTTGTTATTCATCTAACATAGAGAGGCCCAGTTATTGCTGCTCTTCAAGTAAACCTTGTTTTGCCTGATAAATAACGGCAACAAGAAAGGATTTGATATGAGATGGATACATGCTGTAGGCCTGCGTGTGTATCAGTGTGTGCTGTCGGCCCTCTCTCCTCCCAGGTGACAGACTTTGGGTTGTCAGTGAAGAAGGGGGGTGTTGGCAGTGAGAACATGCTGAAAGCCACCTGTGGGACTCCTATCTACATGGGTAAGACTGACACGCTCAGCTCCTACACACAAAGATCACATCATATTACAGTAGCCCTGGTAAAACCAGTCCTCTCCTCTCTGTTTCAGCTCCTGAGGTGATCAATGCTCATGAGTACAGTCAGCAGTGTGATGTGTGGAGTATTGGGGTCATCATGTACATGCTGTAAGCAATGCACCCACCCATCCCTCCTTTATCACTGCCTGTCTTTCTGGTCTGTCTGTGTCTCTTCCTCTCACTGTAGCCGCTTTTCCTATACTGTATGCACAGTTAGCCCAGTAACAGATCAACTAGTAGTATAGTTTTAGAGGCCTGTGTGACTGACAGGTCTGCCTCCCTGTAGGCTGTGTGACTGACTGACAGGTCTGCCTCCCTGTAGGCTGTGTGACTGACTGACAGGTCTGCCTCCCTGTAGGCTGTGTGACTGACTGACAGGTCTGCCTCCCTGTAGGCTGTGTGACTGACTGACAGGTCTGCCTCCCTGTAGGCTGTGTGACTGACTGACAGGTCTGCCTCCCTGTAGGCTGTGTGGGGAACCTCCATTCATTGCCACCTCTGAGGAAAGACTCTTTGAGATGATCAAGAAAGGAGAACTCCACTTTGACGGACTCATCTGGGACTCTATCAGTGATGCAGGTGACATACCGTAGTACTGCTTCTCAACCTCTGTGACTTCTATTCGTAACATCTCTGGTGATATGGGACTCTAAGGACACATGGTACATGACCACATCCAGGTTGAGTTGATAGGTCCTTCTTACAATGGTTATTACTGACTGTCTCATTTTTATCTCACCAGCCAAAAAAGTGTTGAGTTGCCTCCTGAAAGTTGATCCCGCCCATCGCATCACAGCCAATGAGCTGCTGGATAACCCCTGGATCACGGTAAGGGGCTGATCCACCCAGCTACATTTCACATTAACAATAGAGAGTACAGGAAGAACTCTCTCTGGTATTGCTGCATGATGGGATTGGGAATTGGTATCTCACAGCCTGGTTTATGGGGTTTATTGCAGTGTGGTGTTATTAACCCTTTAGAGGGGGTTTAACATTAGGTAGTGGTACTGTGTCTTACAGGGGGACACCAACACTCTGGCCACACCCACCAACGTGCTGGAGATGATGCGTCTGTTCCGGGATGACCCGCAGGAGGCGGAGAGTGAGGAGGAGAGCGAGGTGGTCAGTGACGTGCTGAACGAGCTCTCTCTCAGCTGCTCCCAGGACAGCCTGACTCTGGAGCCCAGGGCAACGCTGGAGGACTGGGCAGGATCAGAGCATACAGTAACACTGGAACCTAGGGTTAGGCCTGAGAACAAGGCAGGGATGGAGGGTGGGGCCAGGCTGGAGGACCAGGTAAGGCCGGAGCCCAGGGTGGCCTCAGCATGCAAGAACATTGCTGAGCTCAGCTATGAGGGAGACACAGACAGTAGCAGCAGCAAACCCACCACCCCCACCAAACAGGTACTGTAGCACGCAAAGTTACCACACTTACTGTACACACAACTCTGTCACGCCATGAGACTCATCATGACCTGCCACTTCATAGGTGTTAGGTTCAAAATAACCTTTTTCACTAAACCCACCACGACTCAAGCTCTGGTTTAAAATTAGCCTTCTTGGCAAGTGAGATGTTTCAGTTACACACTGGTATACGATCGTCCGTTTCCCTTCCACTTCCACCTCAAGTAGCTTATGTGGTAATGATCTTGTTTTTGACTAAAGACTAGCTCTCTCTTGCGTAGCTATACTTAAAGCATGGGAGTTATCACCCAGCGGTTCAGGCTGTCTACAATATTTAGGGTTTTTCAACCCCCCCGATATCTCTGTAATCCCACTGTAGAGACAAAAGAAGAAGAAGGTTGCTGCCTCATCGTCCAATGGACTGAAAACCAACGGCTCTGCTGTGAAGGTCTGCAACTCACTCAGTCCCCCCACTTCACAGGTCAGTCGTTTAGGAGTCTGTCTGCAAAGTCCTCTTCTCACAACAATGGGAATTAGGCTACCATTAGATATTAGTTTTTTGACAGTTTAGACTTTTTTTTATGATATTGATGCAATAAAGATGATTACAACTTTTCATCATGCAAAAATGGTTTGAATTTGTCACACGGGCCATTGATTCATGTATTTTATAATAAGCCATGCTAAATCTCTATTTGTCTTCACAAAACAGCCTGGAATTTATAAGATCTGATTCAAAATGGGTTGATTTGTTAAAGAAAATGCTTTCAGTTTTAAAGGCCCCCACCAGTGGGCAATGCCACTCCTATTTCGACGTAATTCCTGTCCTGTAGCAGAAATTGTCGTTTAGGTTCCACCTCTGAAGAGTAACACAGGCTGCTAATACATATTCATGAATTGGGGGTAGGAACATTGTGGTGATTTCCACGTGGAGTGGAGAAAAACAACAAGCAGGGTAGCTAGCTAGCATGCTAACTTTATCTAGCTAGCTAATGTTATCTGTTGTTCAAAAGATTAGCCAGCTAGGCTATGGCTGGTTCTGGAGCTGGATTTGTCATAAGCATGTACGGCAGGGATGGGAAACTTTGAGGGTGGGGTCCACAAAAAATCTGAGCTCATCATGAGGGGCCGCAGTTGCTCGGGGGTTAGCCTACTCGCATCCATAAAGCAAGTTTGCTTAAATTAAGCACATTTTGCCATGGAGCGGAGAGAAAAATTAGCTCTTTTACGGCTAATTTCCTGCTATTGTACACATTTTGCCGTATGGTGGAGAGAAATGTTTGCAGTTTTAATATGATATCTGAGTGAGACCGCTGGCCGCTAAGCTAACTTAGCAATCACATTTTAGCAATCACATCACTAGCTAGGTTTCCATCCAATTGAAGACAGATTTTCATGTGATTATTCTAGAATCCGTATAAAAAAAATATGCACATTTTACCAGCGGTGGTATCCACCAAATGGACTTGTTTCAGATTAATGATGACATAGTGCTCACAAAATATACTTTTTCATTTAAGTTTTTATGTACCGAATAAAAATCGAAGGTTTGACGTGTTTCCATCTGATTTCCAACTCTACCAATACTTTGTCACAAAACTGTTGGGTTAAATAGCAAATGTGCCTACTCTGGGCTTGGCACCTGCGCTCAAGCCAACAGCTTGCAAATACAGTGTGGGGAGGCTGTGCGGGTTGTCTAGATTTAGTTTATTAGGATCCCCACTAGCTACTGTACATGCAACTGCTACTCTTCCTGGGGTCCACATAAAAATTAAATGCATGACAGTACAGAACAGTAATAGACAAGAACAGTATAAGATATTACATTAAATTCAAATAAATACAAATAAAATATGTTTTATATATAGTAAAGACACCAAGAGACAACTAAAATACTATCTAGTATAGTATAAAAAATAATACAGTGTCTAGTCTACATGAGATTATTATGGATAAGGGCGAGAATATTTTTATTTGTCAAATGGCAATCAAGCATTGATCATCATGTAGCCTAATAAACTGCAAGGTTTCCTGAGTCGTAATGGGAGGACTACACACACCATATCATCGGGTTATTCTAAATTGACTTCGATATGATGGTTAGCAATATTTGCGCATAAAGGCGATTCCACCGCCATTTCTCAAATAATCAATTTTACCAAAACAAAAAGATCCCATCAGGTTGAACGAACAAATTATCTGTCAGCATTCATAAAATTGCACTGAAACCTCCTGTTTCCATCACAGCTGCCTTGATAATTAAAAAAATGTTCTCCCCAATTTTGATCTTGTCTCATCGTTGCAACTCGGGAGGCTAAGGTCGAGTCAGGCTCGGGAGGCGAAGGTCGAGTCATGCATCCTCTGAAACATGACCCGCCAAACCGTGCTTCTTAACACCTGCTCGCTTAACCTGGAAGCTAGCTGTACCAATATGTCGGAAGAAAAACCGTTCAACTGACGACCGAAGTCAGCCTGCAGGCGCCCGGCCCACCACAAGGAGTCGCTAGAGCGCGATGAGACAAGTAGAACCCCAGTAGTGACGCCGCAACATTGCGATGCAGTGCCTTAGACCGCTGTGCCACTCTTCCATAAATGATCTATTATATTTCTCAGCTCAGTCGCAACTCGCAAACTTTGCAGGTGTTTATGATTAATAAACAATTCCAGGCTGGTGGGTGGTACCATTCAAATAAAACCCAGCCCTGAAGCGAAACGTAGGCTAAAAAGAATGTGCGTGTCATTTCATAGGAAAAGACAAGTCATTGGCACGAATTTGCACGAAGTTGGCAATTTGGGTTTGTCACTTCAAGCCCAAATATATTATACTTTGACCTAAAACAATGAATTATTGACTTCAATCGTTGTGAAACACCATAAGTAAGCTCTGGCAATCGTCTTTCAGCTCAAAAAAGTGGATTTCTACTAGTGTGGGCGTTTTTAATGCTTTTTGGCCATCATGTTGTTGCTCTTGATATTCAGTCACCACTAGATGGTGACAGATTTACCTAGAAGGTGAGCCGAGCTAGTGACAGATCCAGTAGATGTTGTTCTGTAAAGGTGAACCTGTTGTGTTGGCCTTGTGTGAGATGAATGTGAGTTGAATGTGAGAATCTTATCTTTGCAGTTCCATACAGGTGGAAAACTCTCCAGGCAGTCGAGTGCAAATTGTCTCAGCCCACAGGACAAGAGCGAGACCCGCCCAACCTCTTCCGCAATGGGGCCAGCTCCCAAACCAGCGGCCGGTCCAGGGAAGGCAGAGGCCCACAAACCCCCCCACACCCCCTCTGGCTCTAGGCCTGGGAGCCGCTCCCCACGACCACCTCTAGGTAGCAGGCCTAAGAAGAGCTCCTAGGCACCAGCAGCAGAGTCCCCATCTCCACGGGCGCGGCGTGCCAAAGGAGAGGACCCCCGTCAGAGGTGTACCCTTGGGGGTGGCAGGCCTGCTAGACACATGACCTGTTGGTATTCATATATCCGCTGTGTGACACACACCAGCCCTGGACTGAATGAATAGTCTCTCACACACCCACTGTGATGTAGTTTTAGAACGGCCATTAGACAGATGCTGAAGATAGGTTTGTCAGTAGCATCAGCTTGAATGCATTCAGAGGGTAAACCAGCATGCTGTGGAATCAGGAGAGCAAATAATTGACCTAGCAATTATTTCACAGTAAAGCACCTGATTCCTGTTGTTCAAACTATCCCTGTTGCGTCTCCACTGACCTATCTTAGGCTACCTGTCGTTTCTGTTATGCTTAGTTACGTACTTTGTCTGCATTTTCCATTTCAAACTCACTGACTGAGGCGTTTCAAAATACACTCATTAAAAAGTAGATGGGGAAACTCAAAGAGTGTTCATCTCTCTTATTTATTCCGTTGGGCATAATTCATGATTTATTAGTGGTACACTGGGTTGTGTAGCTGTTAGTGTTTTCTATGTACTGTAAAAGTATACTTTTCTATTTCTTTCAGTATCCTAACAGGCAAATTTGGTATGAAAGATCTTCAAAGTGCTTTGTTTTTCCCCACAAATGTCATTAACATAGTCCAACATTCATTAGTAGTCAGTGACGACCAGGGGCTCAAGCTTGTCTGCTGTTTATTCTTTTCATTGAGCTGTTCTTAGGATGATTTAAGGATGATTGCCAAGCATCATGAGAAGACACTAATGTACAGAAACTTCATTATTTTGTGTTCAATAAACATAATCAGAAATTTGATTTATTTTGGGGGGATTTTGTGATAACTTTTCCGTTATTCTGTTTTGATCTCTCACTACTTCTAAAAAATGCAGTTGACCCTCTTGATGTCAATACAGACCACCAGTGGCACACAGGCTGGTTACGCACCATCAAAATGCAGGGGATTGGGACTGAGGGCAACCGTGGCTCTAATCTCGTTTGAGAGGCCATTGAAAGCAGCAGGAGCTACTTTGAAGGCTCTGCCATTCAAGCACAGGTCTTTCTGCTGTAGAGAGAATAATCCCCAGCATAGATACAACATTAAAGTAGTCAAGCAGAACCCACAGAGGCTGTATTTCAAATCCACCCATTTGCATCTTGAAGTGAATGTGTGCAGACAGTGGAGCACGGAGTGAGCAGAGGCTTTCTCTCTCTCTCTCTGTGTGTGTGGTGGTTGGATTAGCTCTTTTGAAGTGAAGCGCATGGCACATTTTTCCTTTTGGGTGATTGGTTCACGGCCTTCAAACTGTGTAAATAGCTCACTTTTATCAAAGGCTGCCAGTGCTTTGTCCAGGTAGGCATGCTTGCCTTTCCTGGCCTGGTGGATGGTTCCGCATGCCGGGAGGAATGGCTGGCTACAGGAGGGCAAGGTTGTTTTAGTGTAGTTTTGATACACAAACAAAAATTATTATGCTTTATGGAAGCACAGAGTGAATGACAAATTAAATATATTTTATATTATTCACGGAGTTTACCAAACATTAAGAACACCTTCCTAATATTGAGTTTGGGGGGCATGGACTCCACAAGGTGTCAAAAGCATTCCACAGGGATGCTGGTCCATGTTAACTCCAATGCTTCCCACAGTTGTGTTAAGTTGGCTGGATGTCCTTTGGGTGGTGGACCATTCTTGATACACACGGGAAACTGTTGCGTGTGAAAAACCCAGCAGCGTTGCAGTTCTGGACACAAACCGGTGCGCCTGGCCCCTACTACCATACCCCTTTCAAAGGCATTTGAATATTCTGTCTTGCCCATTCACCCTCTGAATGGCACACATACACAATCCATGTCTCAAGGCTTAAAAATCCTTTAACCTACACCTGAAGTGTATTTAACAAGTGACATCAAGGGATCAAAGCTTTCACCTGGTCAGTGTGTCTTGGAAAGAGCAGGTGTCCTTAATGTTTTGTGTCCTCAGTGTATATTATCAATAAAAATGAAGGGCAAAAGGAAATGGGAAAACACCGAACTGTAATATTGTGGGATTACATTTGTAATTTACTTGGTACTACTTATGTAAGCACCAGATGGAGCTGTAGTGGATTCCAGAGTTAATTTCTAGAATTGACAGGTGGGCGCTGGCTAGAATGGCCTGCTATCTGGTTTCATGTGTGAATGCAGCCGTAGACGTGTGTGATTGATTGAGCCATTAAATAATTATGATGGTGTATGTAAATTGTCAGTGATGAACAACTGCATGTTTGCTGTGATGTCTCGATGATTCATTTAAGGAAAATAGCATGTTGAGATGTACATTTTCGCCCAGCATAATCCACTGATCTGAGAAAAAAAGCAGTGAAGATAACAATGATTAATTCAGTTTGGAAACCCCTCCTCCCTTTTAGACCCGTGAACTGAATTTGCATATGGTCTGTTTAGACAACCTCCTGTATGGCTAATGCGTTGTCAGAGGCAGAGATGGGATTTCAGCATATGGTCCTCATTTTCTTGTGCCAGACTTTTAATTCATTATAGAGGGGAAAAAATCTCCAAATTGAATTGTGCAAGTGGAATGTGACCTGCAGTAAGTGTGTGCATCTGCAGACCTCAGGGAAGAAGACATTTAAAGAGATTGAATGTCTTCATATGTAGCTAGGTCATATGCTTTGACATTCGCAGTATTGTCCATTTGATGTATTAAAAAAGCAAACAAACGTCTGCCAGCTTTTTTTTTTCTTCATGCACCAAACTTCTATCAGATTTTGCAGAAGTATAGAGAGGGAGAAAGAGCGTGCACAGAACAAGCAGGGTGGTATGGGGGCTAGGTTAGGGGCGTGAGTTTGCGACAAGGCATGGAGGCAAAGGAAATTAGAAATTCGGCGGGATGGAACCAGGGATGCGCCCTCTGCCCCCGTCTCCAGCGGTGCTCCTGACAGATGGGAGCAGGGGGAGGGTGCGAGCAGCCTCCCGAGTGGGGGGATTAAAACCCTGCAGCCCCTTTTGCAGCCTGGAGAGAGTGTGTCACTGTGGAAGGGTGGGGTGAGGAGATGGCACCTGTGGTGAGACTCTTGGGNAAACAGCAAACAAACGTCAGCTAGTTTTTTTTCTTGATCACCAAACTTCTATCAGATTTTGCAGAAGTACAGAGAGGGAGAGTGCACAGAATAAGCAGGGCGGTATGGGGGCTAGGTTAGGGGTGTGAGTTTGCGACAAGGCATGGAGGCAAAGGAAATTAGAAATTCGGCGGGATGGAACCAGGGATGCGCCCTCTGCCCCCGTCTCCAGCGGTGCTCCTGACAGATGGGAGCAGGGGGAGGGTGCGAGCAGCCTCCCGAGTGGGGGGATTAAAACCCTGCAGCCCCTTTTGCAGCCTGGAGAGAGTGTGTCACTGTGGAAGGGTGGGGTGAGGAGATGGCACCTGTGGTGAGACTCTTGGGGGGGTGGGGGGTGCAGGACCGCTAATGTCAAAGGAGGAGAGGATGCATCCCTCCCCTGGCCCCCCCTCCGCTAGAACCCCTTTTATTCACTGCCAGGCAGAGATGAGGATGGTGGGGGTGGGGGCTGCATCTCAATAACCTTAATAGAGCTCCCTTTAATTAATCAGCTCATCTGCAGAGACCCGATACCTGCAGCTGAGCCCCCCATCCACTCCCCAACACAACATCCTCCCTCACACCACACCTCTCTGCCGCCGTGACATTGTGCTAATGAGGTAACGCAGCTACAATGTCATGGAAACGTTTCAGAGACGATATCTGTAGGAGCTCATCACACATGCTGAGGTCCCTGATCCCCTTCAATGTTTGCATCTGTGTGTGTGAGTCCTCCCTTGCTGTGCTACAATGCAACCATTTTACCAAAACAAACATTTTGAAAATCATAAAGGAGGGGAAAGCATGATGTCACAGCAGTGGGTTGGATTTCTAAAGAAGAAGAAAGGCGTACAATCCCACCTCAAGTAAACATTTGAGACAGATGGCAATTTCAAAGCAAGCCTCATCAATCTTTGTTGACATTATTCCTTTTTTAAACTACTCTTATTTGGGATATTTGCAATTATAATACATACACTCATTTGAATATCAAATTAATTAGTGAACACACTAGAGTAAATGCCTTTTTTATAAGTCCTTGTTAAAAGTGAAAAATTCCCGACTACGGTTGGATGGCGTGTTAATTTACAGTGATATCTAATCCCAAGTTACAGCACATAAAAGGCATTACTATACATATTTTAATGGGGAGGTGGTTGTTTTCCAAACAATTTTCTGCTAGAGTACATTTTTAATTTATTCATATTTAATTTATTGGTCTCTGCATATCCACTCAGTAAAACTAATCAACAGCATGTATGGGCCCCTCTTAAAGTCACAGCTCTCTCTGGCAGCCAGCCTCTGATCAGGATAAACCCTTCATTTCAAAAGTTCTTTCCATTTTTGCAAAGAGCAGGCTGCATTCAGTCAACCAGGATGATACCATCTCCAAGGAGACTATTCGATTCTCACAGACAACCTTTTAATAATTGAAAAAAAAGTCAGAAAATGAAAAATGTGCCCAGCCTTGAATGATCCGAAATATTTCAATTTCTGCGGGTACTGACCATCGCCACCGCTGTCGGAATGTCATCGGCTAAGGACAGAGCCTCTGCCTCTCCTCAAACTCCTCTGCCCTTGAGGTGGCTTTTTTACGGTGCTTTGGCAATCATTTAACACAGTGTGACTGGAGTTCTTATCACCTCCACTGTACGCTCCAAATACCTATCGACCCATTGACACACGGCGAAGAGGGACCTGCACAACCTTACACATGGAAATGATTTCAATTAATTACCATTCCCCCTAGAGGTGGCAGAGCGGGGGTGAGACAAAGGACCCAAACAAGGAGCATTTCTCTGGCGTAATGTGCACCATGTGTAATGAGCGGCGGAAAGGTCATTTGACACATTTCTGCAAGTATGAATTAATTTATTTAGAGCACGTAATTCTGTAGTCACCTCGGCGGCATCGTGGTTTGGCAATGCATTGAGAGGGTGTATTACTAAAGTGGGTCTTCAGTTTCCTCCCAGTAGCCCCGGCTGACCGCAGGAGTGCCTGGAAAGCAGGGAGATAGCGAAATGGAGTGTGCCAGATGCAATCAGTCATATCATAGGAAAATCGCCTCCATCACCTTCAGTGTAATTGGAACATTCATTACAATCCAGTAAAAACGCAAGCCACCATTAGATGGACGCTTTAGGAGTGGATTCCTGGAGAATGAGAGACTTTCGGGGTCTCGATACGGGGTCACAGTCAAGTAAATAATAGGAATTGTTCCTGCGAGGCTCAGAAAACCACTAGGGCCCTGGTTACGCACCAAAACACAACTTGGCACTGCAGAGGGGAAGAAATTCAATTATCGGACAGAAAATAAAATGCCCCTTGTGCCCCTCAGTACAACAAGAACAACAATCAGAACAGTCTCCTATCCAATATCTCACTTGGAGATTCACACGTGGTCATTCTTGTTAATGTCATGTGTCTTCTACATTTGTCAAGTACCTGACAGTATTTTCTCAAAAGTTGAAGACATGGTAGATTTCAGTCACTGTACTGTAGGACGCAGCTAATGGGAGTTATTTATGGATTGCTTCGGTCACATCATTTTCAGAGATCTATTCTGTAAAAAACACTGATATTATTTGCAAACCCGGTAACGTACAGGGTATGGGTTATGTGTGCAATGTTTAACATGTGTTGTTATTTTAAGTAGCCGCCACTGTCCTCATGGCCTTAGTGTCAACTGTGAGGATAAACATTCTACTGCCACCAGGGGGACCGAGCCCTAGCCACAGACTTGTCCCCAATGCTACAGTTTGGAGCCATTGTAGTATTTTGTTATTGCTTGTTTTATGTTGTACTTGTTTGTAATGTTTTCCAACTGGTCTAGAGGGAAATGTATCACTGTAAACCATGCTGAAAATAAAACCAAAACATTTGGTCGATCAGAGGAAGAATATTTAATATGTTTAGGTTTGAAAATGTACTTATTATTTATGTTCTGAGGGCTGTTTTTAGGAAACTTTGTTGTAAACAAAAGAGGCAGAAGAAGAATAGAGTGTAAATAAGAGTGCATACAGGAATTATACTCAGAGTAAGCCTGAAGTCACTTACAGATTTTACATTCTCTTTGTGAGGTATAAACACCCTAACAACAAATCTACCCGTTTATAGTATCTCTAGCCAACTCTCACTAATGGCTGTTTTTGGGGGGTAAAATTCATCTGCATTAAATATGAATAAAATGGCATGATGAAATAATTAGGCAATGCCTTTCATGTAACATACACACACTATGAAGGGCTTGTGACTCATTTGAACTAAAAAACCTTTGCTCTGTCCAAATTGACACTCAATTCCAAAAGTATGTGTAATTACCATAGCAATTAATAGCACTGAATGACTACTAAAGGCATTTGGGTTAAACAAATATTTATATTCCCCCCCAAAAATGTTGCTAAAAAGTGGGTGAAAATGTATGATTCTTCAACAGTATGTATTCAGTGTAGTTATGTAGCTAGTGGTGCAGGTGCACCATACAGTAAGATCCTCCTGGTCCTTCCCTGAGTCGATTCATTTCCTCTGGGATGACTGAAGCTAGGGCTCAGCCACAGGAAATATGGCCTGCTGTGCTCTACCCCAGCCCTCTCTCTCTACCCCAGCCCTCTCTTTATACCCCAGCCCTCCCTCTCTCTACCCCAGCCCCCTTTCTCTCTCTACCCTTGCCCTCTCTCACTCCACACCCCAGTCCTCTCTCTACCCCAGTCCTATCTCTCTACCCCAACCCTCTCTTATACCACAGCCCTCTCTTTATACCCCATCCCCCTCTCTCTACCCCATCCCTCTCTTTATACCCCAGTCCTCTCTCTCTACCCCAGTCCTCTCTTTATACCCCAGTCCT
>QNTS01000882.1:215410-266938 GCA_003317085.1 Hucho hucho | reverse complement strand
TCAGAGTGGGCTGTGTGTGAGCAGGCAGGGACGACAGAGAGACGGGGACTCAGAGTGGGCTGTGTGTGAGCAGGCAGGGACGACAGAGAGACGGGCACTCAGAGTGGGCTGTGTGTGAGCAGGCAGGGACGACAGAGAGACGGGGACTCAGAGTGGGCTGTGTGTGAGCAGGCATGCTCGGAAAAGCCTCTGGATAACCTCTCATTGTTAGTAAGATATGTATGGAAAGGTATGAATAGGAAGATTAACCAGAATCTTCTCAACACTACTCATCTTCAATAAATGTTATGTCCATGATGCGGATGTCATGCAGGTGTCAGGCTTTAGGTTAATAGGTAGAGTGTCCATGGAAAGGCATAGGCCAGACCTAACATTGTGTTGGTAACACTGGTCTTCACTCAGTGGTCCTGAGGAATGGACAGAATCTCACGCTGAAATGTCCAATCAAGACAATAACAAATATTCCACACATTAAAACAATGATTCATTTATATAACTACTGTAAATACCGTAACGCCACAGTATAGCTCATTGTGTTGTGATGGAACTGGAAAGGAGAAGAGGGCACACAGACAAACACTCACTATCACCCATAGATGCCACAGAGACTAACAAGGGGAATGGTCTGGGAATAGAATCCTCCTGACTTATTACTCTGATCATCTCAAACAGACAACAGAGCACGAAGCCATGTTACACCATGTAGTAACACGGTGTAGCAACAAGGCCAGAGAGCGACAGACACAGCACAGACATGGCGTAGGGGGTATGAATCAAATGTGGGAGAATGACTTATTAGTCAATATGAGGCGGACACTGTGGCTTTCAGGGCACAGCGAGAGAGAGAGAGGGCGGGGTGGGGAGGGGGACAGGGAACAAGGGGGGGGGGGGGCAGCTCTCACTAATGAATGAGACAAGAAAAACCTTGTTTAAAAGGACAAATCAGATCACAAGATTTCCAACCCATTAGGCACTACTCACCGGGAATGATAATAATGATAAAAGACGGTGAGGCCTCTGGATTTCTGATAGAAAACAGTGTTGTCTTGGGAGAAAAGCTTTTCCTGGAGGAGAATCACAGAGCAGTTCATTTTCACTCTGACCTTCAGGGCTCCGGGCAGCCAGACAAGGGCACAAACAGATTGAGAATTAATTGGTGCAATTAACATTTTGTGATTATAAGGACTCCAGATCAATACGCTATGCAAATAGCAGTATTGATGTGCTGCAGAAACCTTGTTAATTGTGTTTGGCGAACAAACAGGCCCCTGTGTTACTATTCCATAATGGAACAGGAGGCACGGACGGGCTCAAACTACTGACCACTTTAAATGCATGAGGACGTACAGCACTCTTCTCTTCTCTCCCCACACCCTCCATTCCACTCCCAACCCGCCACTCCTCTCCACCCCTCCATTCCACCCCCAACCCTCCACTCCTCTCCACTCCTCTCAAGACGCTTAAGGAAAGTTGCAGAGTTGGATAGTCTTGTTTGCTTTTAAGTTGGCCTTTTAGTGGGCCTTTGAAGAGGCCCTGCTTGAAGAGAAGAGTGTGGACGCAGCTGCTTCTCTGTTGCTGTGATCTCTCCAGTAGCCTGCTCTCATTTCAGGTTGTGGCAGATTACACAAATGGCCCTCTCCCTCGTTTCTTTGACTGTTTGTTTCAGTACAGGGGAGCAGGGATGGCCATGCGAAACACAATTGAAACGCTCACCGCAGACAGCCATTCTAATGAATTAGTTTCAGCTTTATTGCTATGGACTGGATTTTCCACTCTCGTTATTAAACCGCGTTGAAAATGCACTTTCATTTCAGATAAGTACCAGTAATCCTGTTTGCGGTGCGCAGTAGATGAAGTTAAATATAATTTAAGCAGAAACGGAAACTGGTGGAACAATGTAATCACTGAAAGTGAGATTGAAGTGATGCTATTATTGTTATCATTATTATTATTTTCATTATTAGAGCTTACTGCAGTGTAGAGAGCAGGGATGGTGATGGCAGGTAACATCGGTGAGAGGAAGAGAAAACCCACTCTACCCAATAGCTATCAGAGAGATCCAATAAATCATAGCTCACTCAGCACCAGGCTTTTTCATATTGCCCATCTCACTGTTTGTCCCTGTGACAATGGCTTGCAAATTACATTCTAGGGCTTACTGCCTGCAGCCTACTGGAAATCCACACATCCACAAAGAGCTGTGCACATTGCAGAAAGTAAAGTACCATAGTAAAGCGCTACTGTTAATTACATGGGGTTAATAAGACGAGGGAACAGTTAGCATGGCCTTAACGATACAGTGTAGCCGTAGCATTAGCCATGGCCGTGGTGCAATGCTCCGTTTTGTCTTCTACCCACATAGGAGTGCTGCCCCACGTTTGCTAAGGACTCTGGGAACGAAAAGAGAACTCCCTGGTGACAGTACGGCAGAGTCGTGATAAAAAGGAGCCAATATTAATCCTGCACTGCTTTATTTTAGTCACGGCTTTTAACAAATAGAAATTATGAATATTAAAAAAGCATTACAGAGCAGTGTTGAATAATTTAACACTCTGCCCCATTCATTAGGATGGAAAATTAGGTTCTCAACACAAAGATTACAGGTAATGTCATAAAATGGAACAATTGACATGTTATTAGCCATTTGTTACATGCTAATTGCCCTTAATTCTTTTCATTTCTGGGCCGTGCTCATTGAAAGCATTAGCCTGAATCCCCTGGTGATGAAGTTAGTGTTAGGAATGGGAAGCACTCGAAGCAAGTACAGGTAGGGAAGAGAGTGGACACGACATCTCACACCCATGTTTATTAGACCATTTTACAACAGGGAATTATCTCAATAATAATGCAGCTAGTCTTATTGATGTACTGTGTGTTCTTTTATGACAGATATACAGATATATGTTCATGCGTTTCCTATACAGGTGAATGTCTCCTATGCAGTCCTTTTCTCTGTGGCATAATTGATCTAGATACTGTATCTAGCAAGTACATTGGACACAAAAGTAGCCTAATACAGGACCAACTAATACATAGGCCTATCATCTGCACGACAAATAGCAAATTCTTGCCCATAGTACTTTCCTTTATCTATTTGACAGAAAAGATCCACAAATTGCATAACAAATGGGATCTTTTGAAAGTAATGGGATCATTTGAAATATGTGCCCGGTATCTTTGGTCATGATTGGAAGCAGAAACCCCTGACATACAGTAGAGTGTTTCACACACCTGGGGTGCATCCAAAATGGCATCCTATTCCCTGTTCAGTGCACTACTTTTGGCCAGGGCCCTATGGCTTGACCATATGGGCCCAGGTCAAAAGTAGTGCATTATATAGGGAATAGGGTGCCATTTTGGACGCACACTGAACTCCTGCCAGAGTATGACCCTGTGGCCCCATCGTCATGAAGAATCCATTCACAGAGTAGGGGTCCTCCTGATGAACTTCCCTCCCTACTGGATCAATCCATGGCTGCAGTCAGGAATCCACAAATGACCACTCAATAAATCAGCAAACACATGGGGATGTAGACCAATCCACATGTAAACAGCAGTGTCGGGTGGCAACATGGACTGTGGGGTTAAAGTATTTAAACTAATGTTGAACTAAACTGGCTAGACAAGAATACAAGCATCCTGCTTCATATGATGGTAATGATGATGATAATGATATTACAGTAATGATGGACAAAAAGTAATTGTATAGCAACAACAGCTGATTGTTGAGAATTGCTACTAATAATAGTACTATTATCACTACCACTAATATCACTGATTATATATATACAGTTGAAGTCGGAAGTTTACATACACCTTAGCCGAATACATTTAAACTCAGTTTTTCACAATTCCTGACATTTAATTCTAGTAAAAATTCCCTGTCTTAGGTCAGTTAGGATCACCACTTTATTTTAAGAATGTGAAATGAATAATAGTAGAAAGAATTATTTATTTCAGCTTTTCTTTCTTTCATCACATTCCCAGTGGGTCAGAAGTTTACATACACTCAATTAGTATTTGGTAGCATTGCCTTTAAATTGTTTAACTTCTGTCAAATGTTTCAGGTAGCCTTCCACAAGCTTCCCACAATAAGTTGGGTGAATTTCGGCCCATTCCTCCTGACAGAGCTGGTGTAACTGAGTGAGGTTTGTAGGCCTCCTTGCTCGCACACACTTTTTCAGTTCTGCCCACACATTTCCTATAGGATTGAGGTCAGGGCTTTGTGATGGCCACTCCAATACCTTGACTTTGTTGTCCTTAAGCCATTTTGCCACAACTTTGGAAGTATGCTTGGGGTCATTGTCCATTTGGAAGACCCATTGCGACCAAGCTTTAACTTCCTGACTGGTGTCTTGAGATGTTGCTTCAATATATCCGCATAATTTTCCTCCCTCATGATGCCATCTATTTTGTGAAGTGCACCAGCCCCTCCTGCAGCTTCACGGTTGGGATGGTGTTCTTTGGCTTGCAAGCCTCCCCCTTTTTCCTACAAACATAACGATGGTCGTTATGGCCAAACAGTTCTATTTTTGTTTCATCAGACCAGAGGACATTTCTCCAAAAAGTATGATCTTTGTCCCCATGTGCAGTTGCAAACCGTAGTCTGGCTTTTTTATGGCGGTTTTGGAGCAGTGGCTTCTTCCTTGCTGAGCGGCCTTTCAGATTATGTTGATATAGGACTCGTTTTACTGTAGATATAGATACTTTTGTACCCGTTTCCTCCAGCATCTTCACCAGGTCATTTGCTGTTGTTCTGTGATTGATTTGCACTTTCACACCAAAGTACGTTCATCTCTAGGAGAGAGAACGTGTCTCCTTTCTGAGCGGTATGACTGCTGCGTCATCCCATGGTGTTTATACTTGCGTACTATTGTTTGTACAGATGAACGTGGTACCTTCAGGCGTTTGGAAATTGCTCCCAAGGATGAACCAGACTTGTGGAGGTCTACAATCTTTTTTCTGAGGTCTTGGCTGATTTCTTTTGATTTTCCCATGATGTCAAGCAGAGGCACTGAGTTTAAAGGTAGGCCTTAAAATACATCCACAGGTACACCTCCAATTGACTCAAATGATGTCAATTAGCCTATCAGAAGCTTCTAAAGCCATGACATAATTTTCAGGAATTATTTAATGGCACAGTCAACTTAATGTATGTAAACTTCTGACCCACTAGAATTGTGATACAGTGAATTATAAGTGAAATAATTTGTCTGTAAACAATTGTTGGAAAAATTACTTGTGTCATGCACAAAGTAGATGTTCTAACCGACTTGCCAAAACTATAGTTTGTTAACAAGGAATTTGTGGAGTGGTTGAAAAACGAGTTTTAATGACTCCAACCTAAGTGTATGTAAACTTCTGACTTCAACTGTATATGACCAATGAGAGTAGTAATAGTACCAAGGCTACCAACAACAAACAAGCACTCATGTCCATCTTTTGTCAGACCGTAGAAAGCAGGTGAAAAAATACACAATGGGATTGCCTTTTCAGCCGTGGCTCAAAAAGACCTTGTCAAGATTGATGTCTTCCCTGTAGCTCTTGAAGTCTCTAGTTAATAGTAGGGGAAGACTCTTGAAATTAGAATCCACTTCTTGCTAAAAGCACCAGCCGTGAATTGAGGACATTAGAGAAAAAACAGAAAGGTCCATGTCATTTCTATAGGGTGGTGAGACACCGGGAGAGGAGAATAGCCAATCTGTGCGGTGTAATGGATATGTCAAGAGTTTCTAAATCATAGGTGTCCAGGGCAGAGAGACAAGACAGCCAAACATAATGTCATCCTTCAGAGAGAAAGAGAGAGAAGAGGAGAGGGGGTGGGAGACAAACCAAAAAGTTCAAACAGATGCAAGACTGAGAGAAGGTCATGGAGTATAGGGTTTACATTTGGGCTCAAATTTAAATAATATTAACTGTTTATTATTTGCCTGTGTGCTGTTACTTACTATTACCTCCCTGGCATATTGGCTTGTGAGCATTATGGAAATGAAGTAACGCTACTTTGTTTAACAATAACACACTGACTTTGAATCCTCTTACTTAAGGTTTGATTGCTTCTTGACGGTGGTTTTAAATGAATTGTGTTGAGGAGTGATAAAGAGCTTATTGTCAGGAATAAAAGCCCAGAGCAATGAAGAAAAGCTACACATGGAGTGGCCAGACGATACAGGCTATTACGGTGAGGGAATGGTGTCCTTGACTGCCAGGACGGCTTAGAATTTTATTTCATCTTGTTTTGCCGGCTGCTGACAATGATGCGTGACTCTGGCACTGGAGGAAGAGGGCAAACATGAGAGCCATTTTAGATCTCATTTACGTGTGTGTGTGTGTCTGTGTGAGCCGCGTGTATTAGCAAGCATGTATGCGTGTGTGGGTTGCATTGAGTGAGGTGGGTGTGTGTGTACGTGCACGTGTGTGTACCACACCCAGACTGACCTCTAGAAGTCTCACGCACCTAAGCCCTAAACTTAATGTAAATGACCACCATGGAGGACTGAGGAACTCTGGGAATTGTTGTTTGTCTGCCTTGTAGAGAGGACGGTTGAGTTGTAATGGCTCTCCAGTGGGTTCAGAATGTTGACGTTCTGTTCCTCAGCAGTTTGAGGCCGTCCCTTTGTGCTGTCTCCATGTTAGTTTGGTTGGCTGCTTGATTTGAGGGTAGCACATAGTGCGTTTAGAGGTTATCATTGGTTTTGTCAAGGTGAGTCAGTGCTTTGATTGTTTACAGGCTCAACCCTGGGCAGATGTCTGGACTGGCTGGAGCCCCAGGGAGAAGCTCCTCTCCGCTGGGTTCATCCTCTCTGTAGGTAGACCTCCGTCAGAGGGGATTCACACCAGATATAAGTGATTACACCACCATAAATGAAGGCTGAGTTAATTGGTATTTTAGGAATAAGAAAAAAATATCCATTCAAGGGGAAAAAATAAAGTCTGTGATGAAAACCTCACAGAGAGAGAGACAGTAAGTTTGTTAAGGGCAGCATCCCGGTGAATTATGCAGAGCTACAAAACAAAAGGGAAGAAAAACCCCATTCTGAATTTGTCTCTGAGTCAGGCATGCCAAAAGCCTTTACTCTTTAAGTAAAGTATATGTCCAATAATTATCATGTCATCCTGCGTGTTTTCAAGCATACAGGAAATAATGATCCTGCTCCAAAAAAGTGCTTGAAAAATAGCAGGAGTAAGACCTTTTGTTCTGATTGGTTCAGGCACCCCAGACATCCTTTTCAAAGAGATTCAGCCAGAGCCTTTCTTCCTCATAAACACATTGAAGAGCAATCTGTAGGATTAGAGGACATTGCAGAGATGATGTTGGTGCTGAAGAGGTCCACATGACCAGGATCTCACAGTGTCCTGCTAAAGTCCTCTTAGCTGCAGCCTTGGCCACAGACAGACTCAGACATCCCAACCAAACCCCCAGCTGCAATCACAGCTCCAGCCCCTCCTATGAAGCCTCATCATCATCCACCTCCCCAGCAGCAGCACCACCAACAGCCCCAGCCTAAACCCCAGCCCTGTCCCCAGTCTCCAACCCTCCCTGTCTGCACCCGGCTGGAACTTTATTTAATGAGTGAAGTTTGGTGGTGGATATGTGGGGGTCCCACACCAGGCTGGGAGAAGCAGCGGAGGAAAAGCTTTCATAAAGCATGGGCGAACAAATGGGATTTAACACACAAGAGCTCTGATGGCCTATTAATTATTCTTTGGCTTGCTTCCAGAATGAGCCAGCCTCTCTCCTAATACATGGCTAATTTCTATCAGAGGTATCAGGAGACTTTTTCTTTCCTGGGCAGGATGCATCCGCATAACTTTAATGGATTCATTCAAGGGCTACGGCACGGAGACATTGATTAGACTGCCTCAGAGGCCCTGCTGCTAGTCGCCTGACATAGGCAGCAAATGAAATGTGACCTCCGGTAAACAGGCCTGAACCACCCAGCCCCAGCATAATCCATTAGCTCAGAACCTTTCCCAATCCCATTTCATTAATGAAGTGATTTGAAAAGGGGGCTGCTGCAATTACCAATTTCTGCAACTGAAAATTCTGGAATTCTAACAACAAGAGAAAAATCGAACACATAATGAAGGGTAAAAAATAGGTTGTTGAAACCCTTGAAGATGGGGTGGATATTTCAGCATTAAAACAGGATGATCCAGCCGTAAACACATGCAGATGTGGAAGAATGAATGTGGCGGCTTGTGGAAAATGGCCCACTAAAGGACCTTTTTTGGGCTGGATAACCAAAATATTTGTCAGCAGGACAAAAGTCATTTTATTCATAATTTGCCAAAGTCAAGCAGTGAGATAATCAATTTGCAGTGAAATGAAAAGCAGAGGAGAGGAAAAATCCTATCCACTTTTGTCCGATGCATTGGGGATTTAACAGTAGGACCATTCTGTCCATGCTACATTTACAGGGTTACAGAACTTAATCAGAAAGCTCTTCAAATCTGGTCTTTGAGATTCACATACAGTCCACCCCTTGTCCTTTTTAACCGCCATCCTTTTCCTCAGCAGGTTCTGTTGTTTATACTACCACCGTTTATTTCCCTTGAAAAAAGCTCCACCTTCCTCCTCAATGTCAAAAGAAAGACAATCACAGCATCACTGAAGATGTAGATGTAACATCACTTCTTTTTCTAATATCATTCATTTTCGATTAATAATTTATAATGCGACACACAGTTGTATGCAAATGAACAATTTAATTTTAAATAGGTTTTAATGACCAAACAAAGAATTAGTACCCGGTGTGGCGTGTGCATGTCATTTGCTCAGGGATGAATTTCCGAACTTTGTTCAATGTTTGGGTAGAGCACATCACTGGTAATTCCACTGGCTGCTATAGCTGATTACATTTATAGGAAGACATTTGAAAGTCATAAGTCAAAAACATTGACACATTTTTCCTATTGTACTAGGTCAGTTTGTAACAAATGCTGTGCTGAAGAAATAGCAGTGACCATTACAACCAGCGTGAACATAACAACCATGCAGCAAAATAGAGGCCCTGCACACTTTGAATTAGTCACATCACTGTTCCAGACAATGGAAAACTCCACTAGCAGCAATGTCCTACACATTCTAACGATTCCCATTGCACTGGGAGGAAAGGTAGGCGGAGGGCTTGATGCCGCTGGACCCAAATGGCATTTGATAATGGCTTTTTTCAGCAAACCCAAAAGACATTGTTAAGATTTACATTTTCAAATATGTGCTGACCTTTTTCCCCTCCTCTCCTCTGTTCGCTTGTCATCAGGCCTGTAATTGAATCAATATATTTCCTGATCAGCCCAGAGATTGAATAAGGTCACAGGAAGCCATGTGTAGACATTAAAAATCATTATTCTACTCAAATTGAGCAGACATGGCATAGACCATTCAGGGTTCAAAATGAAATTCTATTAGAGTCTATTACACTTTTACAATTATAGAGACGTTCCAATATTACAACGGGAAATGAAGTCATAATAAAAAGCCCAGGGGTGTATTACAAAGAAATGTCCGCGCTATTTTTTTCTAACTTTGAGTCCCTTATTGAAATGATGAAGAGAACTTGGTGACTTTCCGGTCACTGATAAGTGACCTTGGTCATGAAAAATAGAGGAGTCTGTTTCAGTATAGCTCCATTTTCCTATTTCAAGTTATGTCTATACTCCCCTTTGCTATACCAGTTGCAGGCAAAGTGTCCTTATTAATCAACAACGTGTTGTAATAGTAATGTGTCTACCTTTAAATCGATTATCCTTACAGGCACGTTTTCAGACAAGCATTATTAACTGCAAAAAACTATTATGGCTTTTAATTACATTGAATTATACATAAAGCATTTTTGCTGAGAAATGGTTCCTGCTGTACCTTATGCACTGTTCTGAATGGCAAGACAGGCTAATTGAAAATCCAAATGGAATCGTGCAATTGGAGGACAATGACTAAATCCTGTTACCACATCATTCCAGCAAAAAGAAAGGGGAAAATTAAATATATCACACTATTAACTGAGAACTTTCAGTTTTAAACTCTGGCAAATAATGTCCAACTATCTAAGCAGGAATTAGATAAAATTCAATTTTTAATTGGCTTAGTTATTGAAATTAATAACACTTATCAGCAATCAACTTATCAACTCTGCACGCACGGAGAAGAGAGACACAGAGAGGGAGAGAGAGAGAGAGAGAGAGAGAGAGAGAGAGAGAGAGTGGGAGAGAGCGAGGGAGAGAGAGAGGGGGAGAGAGAGAGTGTGAGAGAGTGTGCGAGAGAGAGAGCAAGAGAGAGAGAAATCTGCAAAGCAAAGCGAGAGAAAACTATCCCTTCCAGCTTAACATTTATTAGGATCAGTCTACTAGTGCCATTTAGTTTACATGTTCATAAATGAGCACTGGGTCTGTCTTCCTCAAATGGGAAAATCTGTCTTGTGTCACATGGGGAGGATGGCCTGTGTCTGCACTGTAACATACATCTGCTAATGTGGAGGAAGATGCTCGCCTCGCCTCCTCAGTTGTCATACTGATGTTTCACTTTAACTACAGCCCCTCTAGTCAATTAGGTGTGATGGCTACAATGTCTGCAGTGTTTCTACGCTCCTTAAACCCCAGTCAAATGACAGCGAACAGGGAAATTCGAGCGGCTTGGGATCGTTGCCGGGCATTGCAGCCATTATCGCCGGGTGAAAATGGCCTTTCATCTCAGGTGGAACAGAGTCATTGATAGACTACATCTCCGCTGTGAGCCAGCCCAGTTAAAGTCTGCATAAAGAGAGGGATGCTAATGAAATAGACCATGTATACCTTCAGTTCCACCCCCACCACTCCACATTTCTGGGGCATTAAACATCCAAGTGGAACGTTTATGAAACACATAATGACAATCTAAATCAGTGGGCTGCTCCGATCTACGAGGATTAGTGGTTTTGATGTAGTTCAATACGTGAAGGCATACTTGTTGCCTTATTAACAGCTTCAGAAGTCGTCCCTGAAGATGCGGGCGGGGGGAGGGATCTCTCTCCTACAGTACGCCACAGACCTCAGCTAGCAAATTAGGGCCTGTGATAATCTATTCAGGATGAAAAAAAGGGAGCGGGAGATACTTGGCCTGTCAGATCTGTCAGGTAGAAGAAAGGAGGGTTATTTCATGTCTCCTTAGTGGATTTTTTACTTTAAGGGTTTCTTTTCTTGTCTCCTCTGTAAAACTCAGTACACCACTTCCTCTGCAAGGCCCATATTAACCAGCCCAGTACAAAGGCAGTGGGATGACAACAATCGTGGCAAGTTTATAGCTATGTTCATGCTAAATAAACTTGCTGCTTGGTGGCAAGCCATTATACAGTACATGTCACAACCAGTTAACCACACCAAGAGCATCTGAGAAGAGTCTTATTAACCCCATAGCTCCCATCCCACCCAGACATCAGGGGCAGTGTATTCACTTCCACCCTGTATACAAGATGTTACTAATCCACAGCTGCTGTCTGTCTGAGACACTGAAGGCCGTGGGCTCTAACAGCTCTCAGACCAGCACTGGTGCCTGCCCTCCCCAAAGACCCCCGTCACCTGTCCACACACGCACCATTAACTGAAAGCAGAGTTCCAGTGTGGGTATATTACCAGCATGTCAGAGGATAGGCTCTCAGAATGCATTAGCAGGTGACTGGCAGGCATGCAGGGGGACTAAGGTCACTGCCTCGGCTGCCTCGGGGGACCCAAGGAGGTCATTCATATCATATCACTTCACCCACACTGTTACTGTGGAGATGGTGCAGACAGTTAGGCTACTATTCCTCCGTCACTCCAGCACCAGCAGCCCATCCATACGGAAACACTAAGGTGTCTTTACTGGGATGCTAAGCCTGGCTGAGGCCCTCTTCTCCCCAGCTTAGCAGGCTGGCCCTCTCCCCCAGGTTTGTTGGGGGCCCGACGGTGATGAATGTACTGCTACAGCAATGCCAGATGGAATGAAAAACAGATTAAGGAAGCAGGCAGCCGGCACAGTGAGGATGTTTGGCTGGTGGCTATTGAGTTATTGGCCGTTTTCACACTTAATGAAACAACTTATAGCACTGCAGCTTACTAAATATTCCCCAGACGCTGGGCAGAGCATCAGAGCTGCCAGGGCTGAGAAGTCGACATTAGATTTGAATTAAAAACAAACAAACACATTACCAAAAGAAAGTGGAAGGAAATGTAACTCTCCATCCAAGCGCAGGGAACTTTGAACTCTTCAGGTCACTTTTACAAATCCACAATGAACTGTGGCACCATCTGAGTTAACATGGTTGAGGAGATGACAGGGCAGCCTGCACACCACATGAAAAAATACTGTAGTATTCTATGGTTAAATACTATAGTATTTACTGTAATGTTTTTACTGTAACTTTACTGTAGTATTCACTGTAGTTTTGCAGACATGCCTGTAGTATACTGTAGTATTTACAGTTTACTATAGTATAAATACTATAGTAAGAAAAATATTGTAGTATATACTAACTACATTATGTATACCTCTGGCCCTTCTTTGGACACTGTGTTAACTAACCTCCAGACGAGCTTCAATGCCATACAACTCTCCTTCCGTGGCCTCCACATGCAAGTAAAACTAGATGCATGCTTTTCAACCGATAACTGCCCGCACCTGCCCGCCCGTCCAGCATCACTTCTCTGGACGACTGACTTAGAATTTGTGGACAACTACAAATACCTAGGTGTCTGGCTAGACTGTAAACTCTTCTTCCAGACTCACATTAAATATCTCCAATCCAAAATTAAATCCAGAATCGGCTTCCGATTTCGCAACAAAGCATCCTTCACTCATGATGCCAAACATACCCTCGTAAAACTGACCATCCTACCGATCCTCGACTTTGGCAATGTCATTTATAAAATAACCTCCAACACTCTACTCAACAAATTGGATGCAGTCTATCACAGTGCCATCCGTTTTGTCACCAAATCCATATATACTATCCACCACTGCGACCTGTACACTCTCGTTGGCTGGCCCTCGCTTCATACTCGTCGCCAATCCCACTGGCTCCAGGTCATCTACAAGTCTCTGATAGGTAAAGCCCCACCTTATCTCAGCTCACTGGTCACCATAGCAGCACCCACCCGCAGCACCCACCCGCCTTTCCTTCCAGTTTTCTGCTGCCAATGACTGGAACGAACTACAAAAATCACTGAAGCTGGAGACTCATATCTCCCTCACTAGCTTTAAGCACCAGCTGTCAGTGCAGCTCACAGATCTCTGCACCTGCACATAGCCCATCTGTAAACAGCCCATCCAACTACCTCATCCCCATACTGTATTTATTTATTTATCTTGCTCCTTTGCACCCCAGTAACTTGCACATTTATCTTCTGCACATCTACCATCTCAGTTTAATTGCTATATTGTAATTACCTCGCCACCACGGCCTATTTATTGCCCTACCTCCCTTATCTTACCTCATTTGCACTCACTGTATATAGACGTATAATTTTTTGTTTTATTTTTTTGTTTTAATTTTTCTACTGTATTATTGGCTGTATGTCTGTGTATTCCATGTGTAACTCTTTGTTGTTGTATGTATCAAACTGCTTTGCTTTATCTTGGCCAGGTCACAGTTGTAAATGAGAACTTGTTCTCAACTAGCCTACCTGGTTAAATAAAGATAAAATAAATAATAATAGTCATTACATATTCAATCGATCCCTATCCCAGTCTGCTGTCCCCACATGCTTCAAGATGGCCATCATTGTTCCTGTTCACAAGAAAGCCAAGGTAACTGAACTAAATGACTATCGCCCCGTAGCACTCACTTCTGTCATCATGAAGTGCTTTGAGAGACTAGTCAAGGATCATATCACCTCCACCCCACCTGTCACCCTAGACCCACTTCAATATTTGCTTACTGCCCCAGTAGGTCCACAGACGATGCAATCGCCATCACTCTGCACACTGCCCTATCCCATCTGGACAATAGGAATAGCTATGTAAGAATGCTGTTCATTGACTACAGCTCAGCATTCAACACCATGGTACCCTCCAAACTCATTATTGAGCTTGAGTCCCTGGGTCTGAACCCCGCCCTGTGCAACTGGGTCCTGGACTTCCTGACGGCCGCCCCCAGGTTGTGAAGGTAGGAAACAACATCTCCACTCTGCTGATCCTCAACACTGGGGCCCCACAAGGGTGCGTTCTCAGCCCCCTCCTGTACTCCCTGTTCACCCACGACTGCGTGGCCATGCACCCCTCCAACTCAATCATCAAATTTGCAGACGACACAACAGTGGTAGCTTGGCTACCAACAACAACGAGACAGCCTACAGGAAGGAGGTGAGGGCCCTCGGAGTGTGGTGTCAGGAAAATAGCCTCTCACTCAATGGCAGCAAAACAAAAGAGATGATCGTGGACTTCAGGAAACATCGACAGGACAGCAGTGGAGAAGGTGGAAAGTTTTAAGTTCCTCTGTGTACATATCACCGACAAACTAAAATGGTCCACGTACACAGACAGTGTGGTGAAGGCACAACAGCGCCTCTTCAACCTCAGGAGGCTGAAAAAATATGGCTTGTCACCGAACTTTTACAGGTGCACAATCGAGAGCATCCTGTAGGGCCTTATCACCACCTGGTACAGAAACCTCACCGCCCACAACCGCAGGGCTCTCCAGAGGGTGGTGCGGTCTGCACAACGCATCACCGGGGGCAAACTACCTGCCCTCCAGGTCACCTACAACACCCGATGTCACAGGAAGGCAAAAAAGATAATCAAGAACAATAACCACCCGAGCCACTGCCTGTTCACCCCGCTTCCATCCAGAAGGCGAGGTCAGTACCGGTGCATCAAAGCTGGGACAGAAAGATTGAAAAACAGCTTCTATCTCAAGGCCATCAGATTGTTAAACAGCCATCACTAGCACAGAGACGCAGCTGCCTACCTACAGACTTGATATCATTGGTCCCTTTAATAAATGGAACACTAGTCACTTTAATAAAGCCACTTTAAGAATGTTTACATATCTCGCATTACTTATCTCATATGTATATACTGTATACTGTATCCTACACTATCTATTGCATCTTAGCCGCTCTGTCACTGCTCATCCATATATTTTATATTTATATATTCTTATCCCATTCCTTTACTAGATTGTGTGTATTAGGTTTTGTTGTGGAATTTGTTAGATATTACCTGTTAGATACTGCTGCACTGTCGGATCTAGAAGCATACGCATTTCGCTACACTTGCAATAACATCTGCTAACCATGTGTATTTGACCAATAAAATATGATTTGATTTACTGTAGAGTTTTTGTGGACTGTAGTATAATGTAGTGTTTTTGCAGACATTACTGTAGTATTTACTATAGTGTTTTTGTTTTATTATCTTTGCTTTGACATTGCAGTTGGGGCTTTGTCCTTGAGAAAACCTACTGGCCAAAATACTCAAAAGCTAATTGTCCATAACCTGTAGGTAGGTAGTATAGAGGTCTGAACAGACAGTTCAGCACTTCTGCTCTTTTTATAACATGTAAGGAACACACTATATGGTCTATACTTGGCATGTAAGTTCATCACTTATGGGTGGCACAAATTGGGATATGGGGGAGGGGAATGGGCAGCGTATATGCAAATGTATACTTTAGTATATACTATAGTAATTACTGTAGAATTTTTGAGGACATCACTATTGTAATTACTGTAGTGTTTTTGCAAACATGTGTTTTCGTGGCCTGTAGTAGTATACTGTAGTATTTATCATAGTATTCTACAGCATACTACAGTTTACTTCAGAATTCTATAGTAAGTACTGTAATATTCTATGGTAAACTGTAGTATTTCTTCATGTGGGCACAGATACAGTACATCAAAAGAACTCATCAAAAGGCGGAACACTGGATATTAGACGACAGCCAGGAGAAAGAGAATGAGAAGATTAGAGTCAATCAAAGTGAATGCAGCGTCTACATCAACAAACACGTTCCACAAACCCAGCAATTAAGACTATACCACTGTCTCTGATGTATGATTTGATAATCAACCTAATCTCTTTAACCTTCACTGCAGGGCACTTATCATGAGCACATCAGATTGCTTTTGAAAATCATATTGAGACGGGGCAAGAAATCATTTTCCTTCCCTTTTGTTCATGCGAATTTCAATGGATCTTTATTTTCAAGGCTACACGTGTCCTTTCAGGTGTAAATGGTTGTGTGAGATGTCCTATCATGGTTGCTGTGTTCTCTGGAGATGCTAGATCTTTAAATAGAACTAGAATCAGCCAGGCAGCTCATAATGCCCCTCTCTGTTTATAATGATGTTTCCAGAAATCTATCCATCGCTCCACTTTGTAATTAAACTTCCCCACAATTGCTGGGTTCAACAGTTTCTCCTCGTACAGGCCAACTCCTTATCGTTGCTTTAATTTTCCCTGTGCCTCCAGCACAGCACATCCAGCTTTGAAGGCTATCCTCTCCTCTCAGGGGGGAAGAAAGTTTGTTTTAGCAGTATCGGTTTTAAACAGGACCTTTATAGACATTCTGTACTAACACTTATGGACTTTTATCATTGAAATAGATATGTATTATAGGAACAAGAGCATTAACATTTGTGCTCTCTCATCACTTTGTGAAAAAAGACAAATGATGTCTGAGTGTAGGCGATGTAACAGCTGCAGTAGGGGCTGCTGGCCTCCTATCCAGGCAGCCAAACCAATGTAGACCATAGCTTCCCGGGGCCCTTCCTCCTAACAGCCTTTTTCTCCCTCTGGATTCTTGCTCCTCCAACTGCACACATTGCCTGCCTTGTTCCTTTCATTTGAGTTTGACCCCTGCTTTCCTTACTTCCGAGTGGGCTTCATTAAATGCCTCTCTGGCTCTTTCACAGCCCTCTCTCTCCCTCACTAAGTGGGAGAAACGTTACAAAAGGAAAGCTTCCAGTGCGCAATTCTCAGTGGAGAGGGTGACCCCAACTTTAGGGAGAAAAAGAACCTGAGGATAATAGCAAATGAAGCCAGGGGCCGCATTAATGGGTAGACACTAGCTCGCCAAGTTCTGGGAGCTGCTTAAACTGACAGACGTGTATATTAATACTCAGCACTTTTATTGAGAGTAGAAAGAAATATGAATATTCATCCTCATTTATATTTCAAGGCATTTCCATTCCTGCGGGGGCCAGGCTAGGTTTTGACCAATTTCCATCCCCATTACGGAAATGACAGCTCTCACTCCTGGGCCCTGACAGAGGTCTGCCCAATGCACAAGAGGTCCTGCAAGGAGGGAGCTTGCACCCGTTCCCAGCTGTCCACAAACAGAGGAAAATATCCAATGGAATCTCTGTGAGAATTCTTTATCACACAAAGGGCCTGCTAATTAGGCAGCTGATGGGGCATGGAGAGCACAAGGACGAATTCTTTAAACAAAGGACTGGAAACTTTAGGAGCCTTAATTACTCGGGCAAAGAGTTCATTCCAGAACTGGAGAGCACATCATTCCACTAATGAGACCAAGTGGCAGCACATATTAGTGAGAAATAATGTGGAAAGTTCAATTATATTGTGCTTTTGGAGCCTTTCCCCCCTTCTGTTGCCTGCTTCTTATGCACACACATGTAAGACAAAGCCCAGGCCAGGGGAGGAAGGAGGCAGTGGGTGGAGGACACGGAATCGCTGGCACCACGACTTCGTTCTTCCCGTGTAGCTTGGCAGGCTTGATCGTCTTAATTGCCCATTAGAATGTTCTCCTGTTTGAAAATGAATATCATTATGGCCCCCGGATTTGGCCTTCGCTGGAATAAGTCTTATTGCAATTTTGTCATTCAATACCGCGTGTCTAGAATTCTAAACACACAATTGACTACTAATTTGCAGTAACTGGACCCCAGCTAAATTATGAAAGAAGAAGCAGAAACAGACTTAATCACCCTGCCCTCATTACTGAGAGGTACAATTATCTTCTATCTTTTTCCTTTCAACATGAACAAATATGCTTTATTAAAACTAAATACATGTACATGCCCGGTCTCTTGGTTACCAGGAACAATGAAAAACAAATCACCAAACTATAAACGGCTGTCATGGATTCAGGCTTCTGGGAAAACATTGCTGATGGAGTCACAGACCAAGTATCAAAGTTCCTCTCACAGTGAGGCCTTTGCTGGACCAATACAGTGTTGACGGTTGAAATTATATGGTGATTATACTTACATTATAACCATCTAGTAGTGTAATAAAGAAAATACAAGAACCACAAATGAAAGCTACCATACCAACCATGATGCTATCTGTTTCCCATGTTTTGTACTGGGGCAGAGGTAATTTGTAGGAAAAAGTGATGCCCATGTTTTTACAGGCCTCAGATGAGGTTATTATCTCAGTGTGTTATGAGAGAAGTTGGTGGGAAACATTAGGCCCGCAACCCAGCTAATAACATTAGTTACAATGTTTAACTCTGCTGAAACCAAGTGTTTCACAACAATGTTGTGGTAAATAATAGAGAATTACAATCAAATAACGGGCCACTGAAAGGGTCATTTATGCATCTTTCACCTGCGTAAAAGATTGCGTTAAAAATCCTAATGCCCCACGTCAGGAGGTGCCTACATACCAATTACAGCATGCAGGAAGCAAATTCCCCGTGAAATAAAACAGCTAATGGGAAATAGAGTGCGGCAGGCAGGCAGACAGGCAGGAGCATTCCTCTCTGCTAGCTTAACTAGCACCAGGGGGAGAGTCAGGCAGGGAGAACCAGTGAGAGACCACAGCTGGACATAACCTACTGTAGCACGGTGGGGCCTAATGCACCATCTCTAATGAGATGGAGGAAAATGTGTCAGCCCTCAGAGACAACCTGATCACCACACTCATGGTCAGGCTCTTCACTTACATTACACTTCTTTATAATGAAATATAGACGTAGGCCTACTATATATAATTTTTTTTCTCACAATCTTAACCTATCCATTAGGCTCTGTTTCAGAGCACTCACAGTGAGTGGCGCAGTGGAAGTCCAATATATTCCATACTTGACTGTAACATGCAGTATGAAGTCTATTTTTACTATGGTCCTTACGTACAGTATATCCTTTTACAACATGTGCATCAGACAGGAAAATACACTCACCCTAATGTGCATGTATTCTAAGGACAAAAACACGTAATATCATAGGGAACTCGCCAGTTAAACCAATGCATTAAAAAGTTTACGTTTGAGACCACTGCTTCTACTAAGTACTGCATCCCTCCTACTGAGAAAAAATAAGCCCTTAGCTGGAAGACATCTGACATTTCTAAGATGAGTCTCTAATGTGTATGCCCTTCTAGAGCCCGTTCCACCAGCTCCTCACACTGTCTTGGTTAAATGCATAAGAGCTGCGTTCACAGGCCCTCGTTCCAGCTTAAGATACTGTATGTTGGGAAATTAGGAAGAGCTTGACCGTGTCCTCCTCTATACCCATCGCCTGCCTCTCCAGACGTCCTAACCCAGGAGAATAAACTGACCTCAGAGTTAGGGAATCTATCGATTTCCTCCCCGGCTGCTGTCTTCCTCGTTGTGTTTGTTTCTTCTCGCCTATCGCACTCATTTTATTTCCAGGGAACAGGATCAATAGAGACGCGTCTCTACTTGCTTGTTTCCAACTTTATGAAAACACATAAAGTTTCACACCCTTAAGCACATCAGCGGATCTGCATCATTTCTCCAGTGGTTCAAATAATTTGGGTTCAACTGACTGACAAGTGTAATTGTGCGTGAGGGCTGCTGGAGAGAGCGATAGGCTGACTCTTCATATGTATATTTGTAGAGCAGTCTTCAGGGCTGTCAGGAACTAGGCAAAATATCTCCACTATATCGACCTTTCTAACTTTCCGTTTTTTAAGGAGTCACTTAAAAGTGCATGGAAGACTTTCATAGTTTCTACCTGGAGACTTCTTCACTGTGTCTCTCTGGGACTTAGCCTGAATACCAATCCTCCTATATAATACCACAGGATTTGAGTTATGTCCACAATTTAGGATCATTACTTCATAATTAGGCAGCTTAAAACATTGTTAAATATCAATTGACTGGTGCTTTATCAAATCTATCCACACAGGGTAGACAAAAGCCCTTATTCTGTCCCAGCAATAAAATAGAATCAGTTTAAAAGACAGTACTGACATTGCATACATGAATACAATTTTACCAAATGTGATAAAAGCAGGGAAGAGGACGTTGAAAAAAACCTCCCTGTATAATTTCACATTAGAGACAGGACTCTAATGACGTTGATCATCAAGATGTTGATAACAGGTGCGCACCGAAGTTACGTTTCAGAGCTGTATATAGCAGTTTTAAAACTTGCAAGTAGGCAAGTATGAGGACAGCTTACTGTAGGCTCACACACACTCCATGTTTCGCTGATATGCAGAGTGGTCTGAGAGAGTTGACCAACATGACTCCCCAATTATGAACTGGTCACTCCTCTGTGAAGCAAGTGGTATAAACAGACACATTATGTGCTGGTTAACTATAATATGTGCTGGTTAACTATAATAAGACACTTGGAGAGCTTGGGACTATAAGGTTCTATCTGCATTTTTGTCCAAATGTAGTTATTGTCATAGCCTTGTTCTGCTCAATGTTTTTATTTTTTTTATTTTAGTAGGCAAGTCAGTTAAGAACAAATTCTTATTTTCAATGACGGCCTAGGAACAGTGGGTTAACTGCCTGTTCAGGGGCAGAACAACAGATTTGTACCTTGTCCGCTCTGGGACCTTTTCGGTTACTAGTCCAACACTCTAACCACTAGGCTACCCTGCCGCCCCACTAGGCTACCCTGCCGTTCTCTACCTATATAGTACTCTAAATACCTACAATTCATGTTAAGTTCAAAAGAATGCAATAAAAAAATTGCTGACACCATTCAAAACAATGTGGGTTCGGAACTTTAAAGTCAATTGTCTCAGAATCATCTTTTTTGCATTAGGAACCTTCTAGTCCCAAGCTCTCAAATTGCTAGATACATAACTGCAAGGGCTCAATAGCCACCATACAATAACATGAAGTCCTGTGTGTTAAAAAGTTTCCTGTTTATGGAGCCTTCATCCTCCCCACCAACTGTTCCCCCATCCCTTGCTGGATACACAATGCTGAGACACCCTTTTCGCCACAGAGGGTGCTACGCGTTGAATTAAATGGGCCTGATTGAGAAGGAGGTTGAAGGCAAATCTGCTCCCACTAATTGTCTTTCAAATGCCCTCATTAATCAAAGCGGAGCGGGCCGTGTGACGGGCGGCCCTGTCAGCCGCTGTGCTCCAGCCTCTCCTCTGGCCGCTCACCTCCCAGCGTGAGGCCCGCTCCCTTCCCTTCCCCTCCGTCACGCGCTGCCGTCCGAGGAGCACGGGCCGTCCGTCCGCCGCACACCTGCCTTCTGCCAGACAGGATCTGACCGCCCCCTGCCATCGTGACGGCCCCAGAGACCAATTTAGCAGCCACTTAATGATTCATGGCTTCAAGTGGGGGAAATGAGGGCAGCATATGATAACAGGAATAAACACATTTAATTAGCTCCTCATATACATTATTTATTTATTTACCTGCACCCTGATTCATTTATATATTGTGTGTTTGTGTTGCAGGGTTTTTCGGTATTCACAGCATCTGGGGGGAGCCTTTGTTGTGCGCTTTAGAGAGTGCCCTTTCTCCACATCCCTGTTCTGGGGGCTGGCTGTGTAACTCCTGTGTGTATCTGGGGACCCACAGAAAGGGCCCGGGGGGAGGGGGCCAAGCAGGAGGGTGGAGTCATGAGGGATTTGGCAATCCCCTACAATGAAATGGCTGGGAGTATTAGACTTTAAAATATACAGTTCCCTGCGCACTAAGTAGCCTTGTTTGTGAATTTTCTGACAGGTAGCTACTCCCCCGGTTTTCTTTGAGTGCGGGGCATACATTTTCATGGAGGCGCTAATCAAAGCCGAGCTGTGGCAAATGGTGGAGCCGCATCCAGCCCAATCAGAGACGGACCTGGCTCTCTTCCATAAGGAACGCTGATGACAACTCTTACCCCGGCATCTGCCATCACACCCTCACCAGTTTGTCTTCTCACACACTCATCAACAGCTCACAGAGATCTCACTCAATAGAGAAGCACCCACTGAATATGAAACCATCGGCGAGCTAGAGTAACAAGTTATGCCCTTACCCAAACTACTACGGTGCGGCTGTAACAGGGTTGGTTATTTTTCCACGTGCCACTGCAGAAATATGCAGTCAATGTTTATGTATTCAATTAAGATGCCAATAAGGTGTATGTCATTGGGTACACTTGCAGATAGGTGGAGATCGCGTACGTCAATTCTTTATTCTACATTGTAGAATAAACTATGAAATAACACATATGGAATCATGTAGTAACCAAAAAAGTGATAAACAAATCAAAATATATTTTATATTTGAGATTCTTCAAAGTAGCCACCGTTTGCCTTGACAGCTTTGCACACTCTTGGCATTCTCTCAACCAGCTTTATGAGGTACCTGGAATGCATTTCAATTAACAGGTGTACCTTGTTAAAAGTTAATTTGGGGAATAGCTTTCATTCTTAATGCATTTGAGCCAATCAGTTGTGTTGTGACAAGGTAGTGGTGGTATACAGAAGATAGCCCTATTTGATAAAAGACCAAGCCCATATTACAGCAAGAACAGTTCAAATAAGCAAAGAGAAACAACAGTCTATCATTACTTTAAGACATGGTCAATCAATACGGAAAATTTCAAGAACTTTCTTCAAGTGCAGTCGCAAAAACCATTAAGCGCTATGATGAAGCTGGCTCTCATGAGGACCGCCACAGGAAAGGAAGACCCACAGTTACCTCTGCTGCAGAGGATAAGTTCATTAGAGTTATCTGCACCTCAGATTGCAGCCCAAATAAATGCTTTCCAGAGTAACAGTGTCACGATCTTCTGAACGGACAGACCAAGGCACAGCGAGGCATCCAGTATACATGTTTTATTTTATGAACGAAACACACGTAACTGGGCAAAATAACAAAAGGTAAACGTAACGAAGATCGTGAAGTAGACCTAACTAGACACAAAACAAGCTACGCTCAAACAATTACCCACAAACCCCAAGTGAAAACTACAAACATATATATGGTTCCCAATTAGAGACAACGACACTCAGCTGCCTCTAATTGGGAACCATTACCCCAACATAGAAATATATAACCTAGAACAGAAAAAACCCTACACCAAAAACAAAACAAAAACACTCCAGCCTGTCTCTCAGGCCTGGACGTGACAAACAGACACATCTCAACATCAACTGTTCAGAGGAGTCTGTGTGAATCACGCCTTCATGGTCGAATTGCTATAAAGAAACTACTACTAAAGGACACCAATAAGAAGAAGAAACTTGCTTGGGCCAAGAAACACGAGCAACGGACATTAGACTGGTGGAAATCTGTCCTCTGTTCTGATGAGTCCAAATTTTTTATTTTTGGTTCTGACCCCTGTGTATTTGTGAGATGCAGAGTAGGTGAACAAATTATCTCCGTGTGTGTTTCCCACCGTGAAGCATGGAGGAGGTGGTGTGATGGTGCTTTGCTGGTGACATTGTCAGTGATTTATTTTGAATTCAAGGCACACTTAATCAGCATGGCTACCACAGCATTCTGCAGCAATATGCCATCCCATCTGGTTTGTGCCTAGTGGGACTATCATTTGTTTTTCAACAGGACAATGACCCAACACACCTCCAGGCTTTGTAAGGGCTATTTGACCAATAAGGAGAGTGATTGAGTGCTGCATCAGATTACCTGGATTCCACAATCACCAATTGAGATGGTTTGGGATGAGTTGGACCGCAAGGTGAAGGAAAAGCAGCCAACAAGTGCTCAGCATATGTGGGAACTCCTTCAAGACTGTTGGAAAAGCATTCCAGGTGAAGCTGGTTGAGAGAATGCCAAGAGTGTGCAAAACTGTCATCAAGGCAAAGGGTGGCTACTTTGAAGAATCTCAAATATAAAATATATTTTGATTTGTTTAACACTTTTTTGGTTACTACATGACTCCATATGTGTTATTTCATCGTTTTTATGTCTTCACTATTATTCTACAATGTAGAAAATAGTAAACATAAAGAAAAACCCTGGAATGAGTAGGTGTGTCCAAACTTTTAACTGGTAGTGTATGTGTACGGTACCTGTTCGATATTGGGGGCTTCCTGTGATGTGCTCCTGTATGTATGTTATTGCTGTAGGAGTGAGTTAGCTAGCATGCTCTAAATGTAATGGTCGCATTAGCTCCCTGCTAATACACATTTGTTGTTACAGATTTATTCATCGAGCCTTGCTCAACTAATGTGCTGTCTCCTATCTATTATCAGGTACTTACACATGTTGTATTTTGTCATATGTTTGTCATTTCTGTCATTGTTTATTGCAAAGCCCAGTCTGATAATTCTATGCAAGAGAGTTAACGATCGCATCTGTTACGCAGCCATAGGAGAGTAAACATGATAATACTTTGGATATGAAAATAAAATGACAATATAATGCACTCAATCTACTATAGAGATAAAGTTTCTACTGATTCTCTTGTTTTTCTCCTGGAACACAGTGAGAGAGAGAGATGGGGGAGAATCTTATCACTGACATCCTCTTAATTACCCAATCTGGAGGAGATAAACAATCATTTCCTCCACTGCCGCAAATTAAAAATGTTGAGTGGTTAACAAGCTCAGAAACACTGAGCTGTCCACACACACAGCCAGAGAGAAGAGACCTATTGTCTTATCCAGGATTCCACTCCAGCCCGTGGCACTTGTGTGAAGTGAAATCAGTGAGATTGTGTGGGTGTGATGAGGATGGGTGAGGGGGTGAGGAGAGGGGTGAGGAGGTGAGTTAGAGCAGGGTCCAGTACTGTGAGACACAGAGACCCCCTCTGTCCGCCACTTCGTCCCCTCTCCCTCTAATCCCTGGCTGCTGAAGACCTCCAGACGCCCTCCTCTCATAATGACACGGCTATCAAACCCAATTGCTGTGGCTCAGACCCAAGGCAGTGCATTAAACCCCTTAGAGTCTGATTGCTTCTCCAGAGTCAAGTGGCTGTGTCCTCCCTGTCATTCCCCTGGCCGCCACACCACCATCGTTCCTGCTACTGCTGGGAAGATCCACTAATGTCCAGCTGACCCACGCTGCATCCCAAATGGCACCCTATTTCCTACATAGTACACTACTTTTGACCAAAGCCCTATGGCCCTGGTCAACGGTAGTGCACTGTATAGGTAATAGATTACAATTTGGGACGCAGACCCACTACTCCATTCACACTGACCCAACAACACACAGCCAGACTTAAATGGAGTGGACATCCACAGTGACATCTGCTTTCATTATTGTTTTTGTGACAAACATCAAAGTAAGCCCACTACTACCCTTATCAAACAGTTTGGAGAACAACATTCATGTTTCTTAGTCATTTATTAGGAATTTTCCATAAACAAATATTACAGTAACAGTGTATTGACACATTCACAGTGCTGTCCTTTGATAATTTCCCCAAAATGTGTTACTTGTGAGTGTACTCTTTACTCAAATCATAATATGCCTCCAGGCAGCCATAGCAGAAGAGTGCTGTAAAGGCTGTTTTTACAGTAATGGTTTTGAGTGCAGGGCAAATGGGAACTTTCAACTCCTCTGCTAACTCACAGTCACAGTCAGGGTGTTTGTGTTGTATGTGTGCACAAAACAGAGTGTGAATGACAGAGAGCGAATATCTGCAAGTGTTGGTTGGTCAGCGTGAGTTTATGTGTGTTTTGTGGGTTGTGTGCCTATGTGTTTGTGTGTGGGCGTGCGTGCGTACACTTGTATGTGTATGTGTGTGTGTCTAAGATGGAGCGCTGTGCCAGAGTTTGGGCGGAGGGTGAATAACTACAGTGCTTACAGTGTAATCATGGTTCCCGTCTGGGCGGCTGCAGCGCTGCAGTACACAGGACCCTGCAGACTGAGCTCTATGGTGATGAACGGCAGGCGCTGAGGAGCCCACTGCACCTGGATATTTATTAACACTGGCCTGACAGTAATGAGGCCTGAACAGGTGGGCTGGGACACACACATCACAGAGTTAGATGCCGTCCACCAGGAGGCGGTGGAAGAGATGGCGGTGCAGAGGGGGTGTCATGCGGTGGGTGTAGCTGGTGTAGGTAGTCAGGCACAGCGGAGCAGAGATGAGTGTACTAAGTATTTTACTAAGGCAAATTGTACAAACAGAACACCACCGCATCACAAAAACAAATGCCCAAAACCAAGGCAGCAAAAAGTACAAAATACACTTACAAATACCGGCTGCACAAAGCACGGGTGAAAACATACAAACCCGGTGTAAACCGGCAATACCGAACAAACAATTCCCCACACAGACATGGGGGAAATAGAGGCTTAAGTAAACAACAGCAATGAGGGCAAATTAAAACCAGGTGTGATGGAAAACAAGACAAAACAAATGGAAAATGAAAAGTGGATCGGCGATGGCTAGAAGACCGGTGACGTCGACCGCCGCCCGAACAAGGAGAGGAACCGACTTCGGCGGAAGTCGTGACAGAGGAGAGGTTCAGATCACCCTGCAGGTATACAGAGCACCACAGAGACCTGAGGCTCTACTCCCACTCATCACCACACTGACTGGGAAAACTGAACATCATTTTTTTGCTTTACAGTATGCGTTACAACCTGGTGAAATTCAACAAATGTCCCGATGGATGATCATTGGAGTGAAAATAACAAGCAATATTAATAGCAGAATAGGTTTTCCTTTTTCATGTAATACTGTATGTGAAATTACAACTGTTTTTGAAACATGTAAAGACTTAATAATGTCTATAAAGACTTGATTCCATGTTAGTATTACTTCAGTGTTATCCGTGGCATACATTAGTGAGTATTGAGATGGAGGAAGGGCTCTGCAGCATAGCAATACTGTTAACAACAGCACTGCTTAGGTCAAAGATCAAAGGTCATTCTCAGACTCTAGTCAGCAGTCCCTCTGGAAAACAGACACCTCTAAACTTTCCTTCTCTGAGGGTATTTGAATGAGTAGGATTTGAATATTCTGAACACTTTACAGCAGGGAAACAAATGGAGCAGCAAACAAAGCATCGCAAACTTTAAACGCCTCTTGAATTCATACACCAAAGCCACCCTCAAGTACACTTGCTCACAAAGCAACATAAAAATCTCTTTCCTAAGAGATAGAGATCGAGAATAGGGCTGGATCTCAGCCCACGCAGTGTGGTCTACAGGAGTTAGAGCTGGGAGGCCTGGTCTCTGCAAAGATAGACTTGGTAGAGACTGAGCGTTCTGCTCTACTCTGCCTGGCTGTCTTATTAAGACCCATAGTGAGGTTGATAAGCCCTGTCACCTGACGCTGAACAGATGCACAGAACAAAGGGAAGGAGGAGGCTTCCGCCGGCCAAAGGTGCATCTGCGGGGGAGGAGAACCCTGAGCTGCCGCTACAGCGCTCTCTGAGCTGATGCTAGGCGATTGGCGCTCCCTCTCAACTATGGCGTGCAGAGCCTAATGTATGGGGAAAAGGTAGAGGTGGAGTGTGACTCTGTCCGACATCTTATGTCAAAACCACCTCAGTGATGCGTCACCATCGGACGTGAGTGACGTGATTGGGGAAGCCTGGTGTTTCACAATGCCCATCCTAAATGGCACATGGAGAAATTAATTTAACTAATGTGAGTCAGCCGCATTCAGGATCCAGTCCGGTAATATAGAATAGAGCTGGCCAACTGTGAACAGAGGTGGTCAAGCGTAGTCTAAGCACAGGGGTTTGACATCATTGTGAGGGTTTCAGATGAACGTTTGATCTTGTGCCTCTTTTTGTTTCTCATCCTTTCTCACTCTTCCTCCCTCTCTCTACATTTGGAAACATTATGACAAATACATAACACCTTTCACATATATTTTCAACTTTCCTCTCATTTGCACTTTCCGACTGTTGCTGTTACCCCCACGCTCTCTCTCTCTCTCTCTCTCTCTCTCTCTCTCTCTCTCTCTCTCTCTCTCTCTCTCTCTCTCTCTCTCTCTCTCTCTCTCTCTCTCTCTCTCTCTCTCTCTCTCTCTCTCATTCTGTGTCTCCCTCACAGGACATGGTGCAGGGTGGCAGGGCTATAAGGCACTGGGCTGACTCACCTGTCTGCCTGTAGGGGAGTTACATGCTGACCACACCGCTCTCATCGTGTGTGCGAGCATTGCAAAATAAATGTACACACATGTTATTTAATCATTGCACTCACACTGCTCACGTGCGCCGACGTGTATCTGCATTGCCAAGTGCTAAAATAAAAGTCAGTTATATTTGTGACGCTGAATGCGGTGCAAGTCCTGCCTCTCCCATCTCCTCATTGGTTTATAGAAGCATATACCCACGTGACATCTCCTCATTGGTTATACCCACGTGGGTGATTGAAAGATGAGGTTTTGTCGGTCGGTCGTGGTAATACACCTTATTATGAAAGTTAGATGCCAATCGCCATATAAAGTCCAAAGAAGAAAAAGCCTGGAGGGAGGAGTTTGTTTTGATATTTCAACCTGCGTGTTGTGATCGCGTTTGGTGTGAGGGGACAAAATCAATTTGCGCACGATGGCGCACACGGTTTGGGCATGGTGTTAGATCACATCTGTAAGCATCCTGCAGAGGCCCAATTCCCATGGAAGGCCCGACTCATTCCCTATTCAGCCCTATTCATCCAGCCCTTCATAATGTGTGACCTTGGGCTGATCAGAACAGGTCCATGCCCTCAAAAACAGACATGAAACAATCACTACAGAGAAAAAGTTTAAAGTGAGTGAGTTTGAACTTTAGATAGCTAAAGTTGGCTATGAGCACATCCACTGAACACAATACAGATATTTTTAGACAGGTCTAATTCCGACATTTGGGGGAAACTAGCTTTTTGTTAATCTGTGGAGATGTGCATCTCATTCATGCAATTTAAGCTCGCCCTGAAAAAGAACATTCATCAAGGAATATCTATCATCCAGGGCCAATAAGCTGAAACACAAAACAGAATGCAGGATAAAATTGGAAATGCCGAAGCGTTCATGTACATGGATTAAAATTATAATGTTCAACATGCCATGGTACGCAAGTCATGCTTCACACACCAGTAAAAGGTTTTTATTTTGTGGTAAGGGTTCCGTTTCTAGCCTTCCAGTCAAATCTGTCACAGGCACAGACAATAGCCCTTTATTCATCTATCCCCTACACAGGGCCTACACAGTAACACAATGAGGGCAGATCTCCAATCTGAAGAGAACAGCAGCTCCCTTTAACAGAGCCTGTGTCTGGGCCTAATCTGGTCAACTCTGGTAAACGCTGCTCAACACTCCAGATGGGGGGAATTAGCTGCCTCAGACAGAGCAGAAAGGCCTTAAGCCCGGGGATACCTCTGAGATTAATTAGCTTTAAACTTGAGATATTATTAGAGAATTCTATATTACAACAGGCATTGCCATGTGTCCGACTCCCTTCCTCAGATACAGAGGCAGACTGGGATGAAAATTCAGCCCTGGCATTTTAGCCACACCAGCCAACATCACTGGGTGCCACTCTGACTGTGCTTCTCCTTGTTCTCCTCTGTTGTCACACTGTCTGTCTGTCTTTCACTCCTAAGTGTTAATTGCTATTACATATAGAGCCAACATATTAAGGAACCATGTCTCTCTGTTTTCTTCCTACCTCCACTGCACTCATCTCTGAGCTGTCTCTGCTAAGCCTAGCATCCTTTCCCACAGCACTGGTACCAGAATACCAGGGGACCACACTGCCTGAATGAATAAACACATGTATTAGATAAAGAAGAAAGATGACTGAATAAATGCCTAATAGATAACCATTGGCTCATCAAAGCAAAACTACTTATATTGCAAATATACTGTAAGTGCCTGGCTTTCATACATACCCCCCCATCTTATAGAGCCAAAATATTAAACCTGGCAGTACATGTGTTCGTGTGAGTCTCTCTCTTTCTTCTTCCTACCTCCACTGCACTTGACTGCTGCAGCAGCAGCTGAGCTGTCTGTGGAACTAAGCCTAGCATCACTGGGACCAGAAGACCAGGGGACCATACACTGACCTTTAACAGAGGATTATTTAGCAATTATTATGCATTAATTCAGTGTTCCATTGTAATACATGACTTGTATTAAATAAAAAGCAGTAGCACTGTATTTAATGTCTTATAGAAGGCTGTTGGCTTATGTGTTATAAAAGCCAATCAAACTACTTTTAGGCTATTGCAAGTTAGTGCCTGTCATACAGTACGCATTCCCCCGAATACCCCCTCCATTAATTAGGCCTAAGTGTTAATCAGCCTACTATTTCATGCGATATACAGCCAAAATATTAACTGGAAGCGGTAGGATACATCTGTCAGTGTGTTTATCTTTCTCTGTTTTCTCCCTACCTCAACTGAATTGTCTTCTGCAGCAGCAGCTGATCTGTCGGTGCTAAGCCTAGAGTCATTTCTCAGCACAGACTCAGCCAATAAGAAAACCGGGCCGGCCCATCTTTGGTAGGGGGGGCCGGCAGTTGCCCACTAATCCGGCGAATGCTCAAATATATTATGACCACAACAGGGATATAAACAAAAATATACAAATATAAAAAACTTTACAGAACCATGGGCCACTGACCGTGTCCATGATACATTTTTTGGGACCAGCCCACCCAACAAAAAGATGGTTCAGCCCAGAATTGCCAGATGGCCAATCCGCCCATGCTCAGACAGTTCTGTAGCATAGACCAGGTGGGTTCCAGGATGGATAGCAGAGGAGAGGTCCTTAACAGGCCCTACTGTGTTCCATAATACATGTTGGCCTCATCCCCACTCTGACAGCACTTAAAGAACGTACAGCGATTTGAGTGACAAAGATCTCATCTATTTTTCAGCTGCGACTCACAGCTCCTGCAGGAGGAGAGCTGGGGTGGTGGGAGGGGAGGGAAGATGTGGTGGGAGGGGAGGGTGGAGATGGTGGGTGTAGGGGTGGAGCGAGTGACAATTAGAAATGTGTTGTTGGACAACAGCCTTGGACTCACTCACAAATTAGCTCAACCCTGCGCTTGCAGCACAAGCAGAGGAGTCTCTGTGTGTGAGCTGGAGTTTTAATGAGTTCTGTTCACACAGTCTCTCCATGGCCCCCGCTCGCTGGAGGTTGCCTATTTTTACTCTGCCTTACAAATCTATGTGTCAGAGTATATGTGTAGGATAAACCTTCCAATTTAAGGAAGATGAGGAATACATATCCAGAAATGATCCAAACCTTTTGAGGGGAAAAAATAGACAATCTCCAGCCAGTATGAAATTTATATCAAATCATGTGAGTCCTTTACTGAAAATGACCTGCAGCAAACACACTGCTCAGAAGCTGCATCTTTCTCCCTGTCTCTGTGTCTGAGAGCTTAGATTCTGAGTCCACCGATCACACTGTATGGTTCTCTGGAGATGAATTTCATTTGATGTGATTTAAAGATGCATTATTAAAAATACTTTCAAGCACTTTCAACATCCGGCTAACATGTACAATATAAGCCTGCCATGTTATAGAATTGTATTGAGTAACTGTCAAATGAATTTGCCTAATGCAAAGTCAAAGTGCACTCTGTCAGTAGTAATTGCCCACTTGCAAGCTGTTTGTCAGTCTCTCTTTGTTGCGTCACACAGAGTGGGATCTCAGCTTTAAATTAATGCTTTGCATGCCATTTGCCCATGTAATATTTTTTGACAGTGCCGCTCAGCATGTTATGCTTCACTCTAAAAAAAGTCATCCAGCTAGACAAGCCATTAATGCAGCATTAATGCAAACTTTTAAGCCCCATCAAACAGGCCCTCCAATATTGGCCTCTATTTTGGAGGGGTGATTCCTGGTGCTCACTAAGACACACTATACAGACTAGAGAGGCTAGAGAGGCTCAGCACAGCCAGCAGCATATGGTGAGAGGCGTGTCAGCGGCCTGGCCGTCCAGGATATGTGCTCTCTCCTCTCTCATAGACGCCAGCACTATTGATTTCTATAGGGCTTTTAATTTAAGGCACTTCACTTAAGGCTGGGGCAGGTCTGTGAATGGGCTGGCTGCATATTCAGCCGTTAATGCTATCAGGTCCAATTAAAAATGCATGAGGCCTCGGATGTGCAGATAGGGCCCTCTAACAGGCCTGTATTACTCATTAGATAATAAGGATTGATAAAAGTTACAGGGCACAACGCTAAAAATGCATCTATCGATTAGCCAAGCACCTCAATAATGAAAGCGTCGGCCCGCGGGACGAAAGCCATGGATCATTTTGACAAAGGGCCCTCAGATCATGGATGAGACAGAGTGGGGACAATTAATTCCTCCGAGCCTCCGACTCGCAAATAAAGTAGTTGCAGGCTCATTACTGGCTGACCTTGCTAAACAGTCTCGAGAGCACAGGTGACCTTCCACCACTTGGATTTTTTGTTGTTGCTGTTTTCAGCTTTGGGGGGTGGGGTGGGGTGGGTTAGGATGGGGGTGGGGTTGAAGGCCTTGGTAGAGAAAGGAGGGTAACCTTGGCTGACTGACTCCAACAGGACAGGGTAAGGGTAACAGGAGGCAAGCCCATTTTAATCCCGGGAAAGAGAACAGTTACAACCAACTACACAGAAGGCATGCATGACACCAGGGCACATATTATAGTACTGCTCTATGTAGAGCCCACCACTCTCCTTTTAAGTAGCCATATAAGTAGCCTCTTGCTACAAAGCATCATGTTGTCCTATGGTGTAATGGCAATACTTTGAGTAGGGGGATGAGGAAAAGGCCACAGTGTGTAGAGTGATGTTAGACACTGTTGTACTGGAGCCTACTTCAGAACAGAGGGGGCGCCAGAGAGCCCCAGCGGTGAGGTGTATGAGATATGAGCTGTGGATTTTATGGAGACAAACAGAAGTCAGTATGCACTTCCAAGGCTTCTCAGCATATCTTCATTTACCATGTCACCATAGCTCATCATCTGGCTTCCCCACCTGCACACAGCCTGGGCACACAGCCTGGGCCTGCCTGGCCACACACAATCAGAGTGATGACTAAGTACATAGGCCTATCTTGCTTATTAATCTGGGCACCCAGCTGTGCTGTGCAGGTGAGCGGGAGGCTGGCCTATCTCTCCAGGCTTTCCCCAGGTCCACTCGGGACGCAAACAGGGGTGGTATCACTGTTTGGATTTCAGTGGGAGCTCTGGGTCGTTTCGGGGGAAGGCGATCACACCAGATACACTACCAGAGAGTTAGTGTTTTTGAGTTGCTACTCTTTGGAGCTAACTGCCACACCTCCTACAGAGATAGGCAAAGACATACAGGTTCACACAAAAACACAACGACAACAAAAACATGGACACGTGTGCACTGGTATATGCATGTACACTGGTATGTGAAAGTACTGCACAGTGCCACACAGCCTGTTACCTGAGCAGCTTTAGCACAGAGCAGCTCCCCATAGTGGCTGCATAGTCTAAGTCACCATTCTAATACCAGTAAGAGAGAGAGAGAGGTAGCGAGAGAGAGAGGCAGAGAGAGATAGAGAGAGAGAGAAAGAGAGAAAGAGAGAGAGAATATTATCTCCTGCAGCACAGTCTTAATTAATCCATCACTAGCTGATCTCCTATTCATAATGCTACTATGATAAGATACTATACAATACAGTGATATCGTAAGGTTTGAAAGATTAACTAGAAGCATCAAGGTGTATTACCTCCTCTGTCACAATACAACTACTGCTTTTGTATAAAAATGCTATTATTTTAGTCCAAAATTCGTAATCCATTAAAAAGAGACCTACTAGACATATTGGATGAAAAATAATTTGGAGAACATTTTAAGGAATGCATAGAACATTTACATTTTATTAAGACCGGTATTCAATATATCCCTGAAAACCATCACTGAAAACCATACCAGGCAATCCAGTTCATAGAAAATGTGTGCATATTAATAGAATATAATAGAAAATCCTATTACTCTTTGGATCTCTGTGTGAAACGCATATATTGTGCGGGTGTGAGAGGCGACGTGGAGGAGACCTGTTAATGAAGGGGCCTGATTAGCATTTGTTAAAACTCAGTGAAGTTCTGAAATGCTAAAGGTCAGTTCGCTGCTCTGACATGGGAGATGAAAACCTTCAACTTTTTGGGGAATGTCATGATTTGAATTAAGATTGTCAGATTGGCTGTAAGCTCGTATCGCAGCGCAGGCGTCTTGTATGACCTTTTCAGGGAATTGTCATTTTCCGCCCCTGTGATGCCACCATGGCTCAGTGGTGGAGAGGCCCTTCTTCTCCTGCCGTGTAATTTGTCCTGGGTGTTACCGTTCACACTGCACTACTCCCAGCCAGTCGTCTAGACGCCAATGTATCTACAGACCAGCAGGCTGCAACTGGAGAATAAGGAGAAAGATCTGGCTCAGGGATCCACTCCATGCTCTGTGGCAGACAGGAGGGCCTCTCTCTGCCACTGGCTCCTGTGTGCTGCTGCTTACTGCAGCTTCTGTCCAGGACTGAACAATCCCAAGGCCTGCGCGTTAGGAGCACTCACTGGTCTCAAGTATATGCAGTGCCTTCGGAAAGTACTCAGACCCCTTGACTTTTTCCACATTTTGTTACGTTACAGCCTTGTTCTAAAATGTAGTAAATAAAAATAAAAACTCAGCAATCTACACACAATACCCCATAATGACTAAGCAAAAACAGGTTTTTATAAATTTTCGAACCCCCCCCAGAAATACCTTATTTACATAAGTATTTAGACCCTTTGCTATGAGCCTCAAAATTTAGCTCAGGTGCATCCTGTTTCCATTAATCATCCTTGAGATGTTTCTACAACTTGATTGGAGTCCACCTGTGGTAAATTAAATTGATTGGACATGATTTGGAAAGGCACACACCTGTCTATGTAAGGTCCCACAGTTGACAGTGCATGTCAGAGCAAAATCCAAGCCATGAGGTCGAAGGAATTGTCCGTAGAGCTCCGAGACAGGATTGTGTTGAGGCACAGATCTGGGGAAGGGTACCAACAAATTTCTTCAGCATTGAAGGTCCCCAAGAACACAGTGGCCTCCATCATTCCTAAATTAAATTTGGAACCACCAAGACTCTTCCTAGAGCTGACCGCCCGGCCAAACTGAGCAATCGGGGGAGAAGGGCCTTGGTCAGGGAGGTGACCAATAACCTGATGGTCACTCTGAAAAAGTTCCTCTGTGGAGATGGGAGAACCTTCCAGAAGGACAACCATCTCTGCAGCACTCCACCAATCAGGCCTTTATGGTAGAGTGGCCAGATGGAAGTCACCAAAAGAATCTCAGACAATGAGAAACAAGATTCTCTGGTTTGATGAAACCAAGATTGAACACTTTGGCCTGAATGCCAACCGTCACATCTGGAGGAAACCTGGCACCATCCCTACGGTGAAGCATGGTGGTGGTAGCACCATGCTGTGGGAATTTCAGCGGCAGTTACTTGGAGATCCTTGATGAAAACCTGCTCCAGACCGCTCAGGACCTCAGACTGGGGTGAAAGTTTACCTTCCAACTGGACAACGACCCGAAGCACACAGCCAATACGTACTTTTTTCAATCTTTACTAATGAATTGCCACTGGCTTTGTGGAAAGCCATAGTGTCTATGTATGTGGATGACTCAACACTATGTCATACCCCACAAGACATGCCACAAGAGGTCTCTTCACAGTCCCCAAGTCCAGAACAGACTATGGAAGGTGCACAGTACTACACAGAGCCATGACTACATGGAACTCTATTCCACATCAAGTAACTCATGCAAGCAGTAAAATTAGATTTAACAGATAAAAAAAAACGTATGGAAAAGTGGGGACTGTGAAGCAACACAAACATAGGCACTGACACATGCATACACACACACACACGATAACATACGCACTATACACACACGTACACATGGATTTTGTGCTGTATATATGTGGTAGTGGTGGAGTAGGGGCCTGAGGGCACACAGTGTGTTGTGAAATCTGTGAATGTGTTTTAAAATTGTTATAAAATGCCTTAATTTTGCTGGACCCCAGGAAGAATAGCTGCTGCCTTGGCAGCAGCTATTGGGGATCCATATTAAATACAAATACAAAAAGACAATGCAGGAGTGGCTTTGGGACAAGTCTCTGAATGTTCTTGAGTCGCCCAGCCAGAGCCAGGACTTGAACCTGATCGAACATCTCTGGAGAGACCTGAAAATAGCTGTGCAGCAACGCTCCCCGTCCAACCTGACAGAGCTTGAGAGGCTCTACAGAGAGGAATGGGAGAAACTCCCCAACTACAGGTGTGCCAAGCTTGTAGTGTCATACCCAAGAAGACTCAAGGCTGTAATCGCTGCCAAAGGTGCTTCAACAGTAAAGGGTCTGAATACTTATGTAAATGTCATGTTTTTTAATTTCTACAAACCTATTTTTGCTTCGTCATTATGGGGTATTGTGTGTAGATTGATGAGGATAAAAAAAATAATAATAATTGGAATAAGGCTGTAACGTAACAAAATGTGGAAAAAGTCAAGGGGTCTGAACAATTTCCGAATGCACTATATGATCGACGCTAACGATAGAAACAGTGCTGCGTACTTCTATTCCAACAGAGCAATGGAGCAAAGAAGCCTGCAGAGCAGTGGAAACTAAATTCAAAATTGTAGAACACTTTAAATTTAACACAGCAGAGCTGCACACAGACCAAGAATAATGTGCACATATGAGATCAGAAAAACATATTGTAATTAGTTTTATAGTGGTAAATAAACAGGAAGGAAGGGTCATGGCCTTAAAACTACATCCACTAATAATTACAGCAGGGATTCCATACTAGACAATGAGGTGTGTGCAGTGGTGAGGTGAATACACAGCACAAACATTGACTTTGGTTCTACCTTTCTCAGCTTCATGCAGCATGGCGTGATATATACAGTCAAAGGTGAGGATGTAGCTCTCAGGCCTGTTCTAAGCCAGTGATGGCCGTGCAGCATGGCATTCCTCCAGCTGACGTGGCACATCAGCAAGAACTGCCCTTTTATTGCTAATTATCTGCCCTGCACTCGTCATCTGGTTATCAGGCTCGTCATTGGCTGCCGCTCCGCTCAACCTGGCAATTCTTGTGTCACTAGCCCATGTTGCTGTAATTAAAATATGTCATCCAGAACCACAGCCCTTCTCAACGCTAAATCCTCCCATCAGATGGCATCACTCAGATAAACTTCCCTGAGCTAGGGATGTGTGTGTGTGCGTGCGTGCACGTGTGTGTGTGTGTGTGTGCATGCCTGTGAAACTCCGAAGAGAGAGGCAGTAAAATACACTTAAGATATCCTTTCAAAATGAGGAAATTGCCTGAAGTTCTTGGCCTTGAAAACTTCCATTAGAAAGTCTATAGACAAACCAGTAGATAAATTGGTAGATTAATCAATTGATGGCTAAATGTAATCACCCCTGAGAGATTAAATTGATTAACAACCCTTGAAAAACATTAAAAGAATTTAACTGTTTCCTTCTTCATGTCTGTCTGGCACATTAAATGAAGCTGGGTCTGCAGGTACCCTAGTGCAGGAACAGGACTGTTTGGAGCCTGCAGAAAGAGCTGTGATGGTGCATCACGTTCACAGTGTTTTATCAGCGACATGAACAGCAGATCCAGATAGCAGCAGTGAGGGGAGTGAAAGGCACTTGATGTTTTTAATGATGTCGAACATTTGCTCAGGGCTGTCGCTGCAGGAGAGCAGCTCCTCCGTTCTGTTCCTACCAGGCTGGCCTTCCAAATGGGGGGGATGAAAATCTTTGGAAATTAATTAGAAGCAAATCCCTTCTCGCTGCTGAAGTGTGGCATTTAAGGCATTGTCCTTGGTACTCGTATAACACCACCTTTCAGTGTCGACCTCTCTCCTCTCCGCCGGTTGGCTAATGCAACCAAATCCACATATGCAATCACTCCAGACCCTGTTTTCTAGCAGCAGTCACTTCTAATTGCCTGGCATTATAAGGCACTTTACTTGTACATTTGCAGAGGAAGAGCATAGCTCTTCTGCATCCAAGCATTAAATTACCAAATGTCCCTTCATTTCCAACAAAAGTCACTCTGTGTCTTGCTCTATACCCTCTCCCCCTTTAGTGTTTTCAGCTCCATGGGATGATTTAAGTATACATATTTTTTTGGCCAAAGCATGTGCAATAATTTTTAAGAAAATGGAATAAAAGGAATCAATACAGACAGGTTGATGGTAAGTATTCTGACAACAAAAGTACTGCATTTACAACGAAGTGCATTTAACATGTCAATAGGGCTGTGGGACTCAGTGAATCCATCAATAATTCAAGGTTGTAGGATATATTCCATTCAATATCCATTATTACATTCAGTTTAAATACTGCACGAGCCCACACTCTAAACAGCAGGAGTTTGAGTTGCATTAACTTCTAAACAACAGATAAACGATTACAACAGACTGAACACCAATGGAAGTTTTCACTGCCAGGCCAGGTCTGTCAGACAACTCTGAGTTCCCTTTCAGAGGCATATCACACTTGTTTACCAGATTATTAAGGAGAGATGAATTTAGGATGGTTTTATCTTACGTTTGAAATTCAAACACAGAAACATCAACATCAGAGAAATAACCCTGGAACAGAGAGTCTCCCTTCCCTGCTGGAGCTCAGCTTCCAACAACAATGTCTGAATTTTTGTAAGAAAAGAAAAACTAAAAACATAACAAAACAACAACAGGAGCAGCAACAAAGGACATTGTCAGAAATCAACTTGCATTTATTTTCCCCTTTGTTGGATGGAATGTAATAACATTGCCTTATAGTGTTTCATGTGTGACACGTTTCATTTGGAGTGCCAGCGCTGTCAGTGGGCTGTGAACAGGAGGATTTCATCAGCCCTATTTTTACCCAGCTACCCCCTCTCCATCTCCTCTCCAACCATAACTAGGCCAGCAGGCCTGCCACTTTGAGTACACGCAGCACAGCCCAGATAAATGAAATGCAGATGATTGGTAAAATGATATGATACACAAAAGCAAGTGTCATGATCCTGTCGTGTTCCCTTGTTCCCCCTTCAGTGTCTTGTGGCACGCTGCCTAGGGCCTTGCTGCCTGCGTCCAGACTCCAGCCCCATGTATACATGCCTGGCTGTACGCTTGTTATTTCCACGTGTTCCTGTGATGGTGGCCGTCTGGCTGACAGACAGAGGGTCGGGCGTGGTGGCCCCGGCTGTGTGGGCCCTTTAATAGAGCCAGATCACACTCACAGACATGAAGGCAGACCAGCAGTCAACAACTCTACATGCAGTACAGACAGACAGGGTAGACCCAACATGAGACAGAGAGACACAGAGGGCGAATGAGAGAGATAGAGGAGTGAGGGTTAAAGAGTGACAATCACAACGTGAAAGAGAGAGAGAGGGAGAGAGAGAGAGAGAGAGAGAGAGAGAGAGAGAGACACTATCTTTCTTTCCCTTGGGCCAGTATCTGAGTCGCAGATTAGGTCACTTAGATATTTACATTTGAGGGATTTAAAGCTGAGATCCTTCACTAATAGCTGAGTAGTAGCAGCAGCAAGGGCCTGAGGGGCTCATTTCTGCCTTGATGCTAATGCAGCCATCACATGAGCCTTAACCCCTCTATAAATAAGTGTAATTTGGTAATTAAGTAAACGACTCGCAGTACTGAAGCAAAGCCTTCATTAGATCAAAGATGCTCTCTTCCTCCGTCGCTTTTTGGAATTTAAATGATGACACCTACACTATTCATTTGAATACAATCTGACTCTAGCGAGGTTTCCACATTTGATTGAGGCCATGGATAGAATCAAACAGATCTGATGAAATGATTATCTACATTGGCCCTCCGTCTGTGGCTATAGCTTTTCTAAATACATTCTTCCTGGCCTTTATCTCTGAAGCCTTATTCAGATACACCATTCATTTTCCTGAGTAAGACCAAGACAACGTCGGGACTCCCTTGAAGCCAGAAACAGATACAAGTAGGGGCTATGTCGTTACCACGAGGACACTTCACTCCAGATCAAAACAGCGATAATTCCACTGCCTTTGATTTCAGTTCATATCCGGGCTACTTCAGGCAGTATATCAGAAAGACAAATATCCCTTGTGACCTATTCTTTCCCTGAACTAGAAATGAAAGGAAGTTAATTGAGCTTCAGAGCTCGACTTTTCTTTGGGGGAATCAAATCATATTTTATACATTCTCAATTATCTTGAACCTGGGCTATAAAGATGGCCTATATAACCTTGGCCCTGCACAGAATTAAGAGGAGTAAAGATCAGCAATTAGGCCTCCATCCATCCACTCTTTGTTGGCACTCCAGCATCAGGCAGCCATCAGGAGAGAGAAGTGGGTCTGGAAACATGCAAAAGCTCTTTACGTAAAAACAGGAGGAAACGCTCTGGCTGAAAATGTCTAAATACATAAATGAATAAATAAATAAGACGAAGTGTGGGCACGGTTCTCATTTTGTTGCTTGGATGCTGTCTTGTCGTATGGCACTTAAAAGCAAGGGGCTGGTTGAGATGTTTACTCTAATGGATGCCATAACGAATGCATACAGAGCAGTGCTCTGGCTCCAATAGGGGGCCCTGTGCCAGCATAGCTTTAAAGGAGCTAGCTCTGTCTGCTGCTGCTGCCTGCAGCCCTGGGTGCTTGGCATGGACACTTCTCCCCAATCTCCCGGCACACACATAACCAGCGGTGAGGACCAGGAGATAACAAGCCGTGAAATCTCTCATCACATGCCTCTGATTGCCTGTCCACAATTTAATGTTTTTAAACCCTCAACCTCAAACGCAGTAAATAAAACATGATTCCTAAGACCCCCCTCCCTTCCCTCGAAAGGCCCTGTTTATTGAAGACGTCTGTCAGAAAGTTGCTGCAACGTTCCCTTGTCTCCCTCTGCAAGCCCTAAGCCTCTTTGAGAGAAGGGGAGGAGTATGGTGCTGGATCATCATCACGTATCTGATTGTCTGGCTATTTCCTGGAATAAATTAAAAGGCCTTATCCTCATCAAAACAGTTTGTATGTGTGGCTGTTGTTTATGTTTGTGTATGTGTACATGCCTATGTATGTGTGCGTGTGTGTGCCTGTGTGTGTGTTGGTGTGTGTGCGTGACTGTGTATGTGTGTGCCTGTGTGCCTGTGTGTGTGTGTGTGTGTGTGTGACAGTGTGTGTGTGACTGTGTGTGTGTGTGTGTGTGTGTGTGTGTGTGTGTGTGTGTGTGTGTGTGTGTGTGTGTGTGTGTGTGTGTGTGTGTGTGTGTGTGTGTGTGTGTGTGTGTGTGTGTGTGTGTGTGTGTGTGTGTGTGCATGCATGTGTTCAATTTGAATCATGCAGATCCTGTCAGTGGCTTCTCAAATTGCAAAATTGATGAAATTGACTTGCAGTTAATAGCAGTTGTAATCCGTATGAAAAGTCTGTGATATAATCCATTTCATGTCTTATTCCTCTCAGTAATAACACTGAGTAACAAAAAATGTATCAAAGCTAGTGATTTAGTAATTATCTTAATTTAACATTACTGCAATTCAGTCCGGATTAATTGGAGTCTTATCTGCACAGAGCGGCAGGTCACTTACCTCAATACACCACAATGTGCTTTATCTTAATCATCAGCCACCAACCAACTCAGCCGTGACCCGCAGTGACAAGGCAAGACTCTTTTCAGATGCATAAAATCAGCAACATAAACAGCCAATCACACTGAAGTCACCAATTATTACATTACCTTTAATTGGTTCCCCAAGATAAAACTTTACAGTGAGGTGAGCCAGTAAAATGTGTGTACACTTCTCTACTCGCTACACTGGGCACAGGGCCTCTCTCTGTGACACAGATAATGGCAACAGGAAAGCCTTCAAAACCATTTGAGAAGTTAATAAACACTGTAAAAAAAAATGCCACATGGCCCAAAATGGCACATCTCTGAGAAGACTGCAAAATGTCAAAATGCATAATTTGTGTTCGGTGTGTCATAAAATAAGTATTTTGGTGAGATCCCACTGTAATAAAACCGATACCATGATCCTCAACACCCCCTGGGAGAAAGAAACACATTTGCACATTTCCCCCAGCTTAGAAGAAGTTGAGTTAATTTATGAGAGATGCTAAGTGTGCCCCCTAATGAGTAAGCAGGCTTTAGGCTGACCCCCCTCATAATAATACCCCCACAGCTCCATGACTCAGCCTGCTCTGACAGCACTGTATCTCCTTGTACCTGGACTATCTGACATCTGACACCAGATAAATCACAGGGCTTCTAGAAACAACACAGAGAGGGAGAGGGAGTGAGAGAGATAGAGAGGGGGAGAGGAAGGGAGGAAGTCAGCAGGAGGAATGGACAATTTAGAAGTTTCCTCATTATAACCGCACTGCCTTTGTTACAGTGCTTGATATATACCATGATCAAAACATTTCTGATACACTTGTTTGGGGGGAAGTGTGGGGGGGGGGGGGGGGGGGGNGGCGCAGCTCAATTTTAGGAAGGTGTTCCTAATGTTTAGTATACTCAGTGTATGTACTGGTTACATGTAATACTAAAGTTAACAATATACAGTATGCCGAGCATTAATCATACTGCCAAATGGCACAGTGGTCTAAGACACTGCATCTCAGTGCTAGACAACCTGGTTCAAATCCAGACTGTATCACAACTGGCTGTGATTGGGAGTCCCATAGGGCGGTGCACAATTGGCACAGCGTCGTCTGAGTTTGGCCGGTGTTGGCCGTCATTGTAAATAAGAATTTGTTCTTAACTGACTTGCCTAGTTTAATAAAGGTTAAATAATAAAAAGATAAACTTCATTAATGGTAAATAGATTCCTCATATATATGGCAAGTGAGTAAATAGAACAGAATAGAGTCCTTATCATGTATATCTGAGACAGGATCAACTATTTCAAGGCCACCAGAAGCCAGCCTGTCTGCTCTATGAGGTGGCTAAAGCACATGAGGGCCTATCCTCACACTCACTTTTGAAGAATAATTGATTCCTCCTCCATGTTGATTCACTTCAGAGGAGCACAGAAATGACTTGTTTTGACATGGGTTTAGAACTCACTCAGTCATAGCCTTGGTCTGTCTCACATACATATGTAAATCCCCACACACGTTCTGCAGAATATATGTTCATGTCTGATGCCTTCAGAGGGTGTTTTCTGTCTCTGTAAGTCTCATTTGCAGATATCTGCGTGTTTTGGGGCTCCTGGGGCCAAGCATACCATGTATTTTGGGGGAGGGGGAGGTTGTTGCGTCAACTGGCCCTTTCGGGACAGGAGGAGGCGCAGATAAGATCGGCGGTGTGAAGTGGTGAGCCGGACCGTTTGTTCTCCTTGGCCGTCTCTCATGTTGCGCTGCTGATTGGGAGGAAAGCTAAAATTGCTTTCACCGGGGCCGCGGCTCACTCCAGCAGTATGCAATGATAACTAACAATGCCCCCAGGACCTAGTTAAAGCTGCATCACATGCACTGGAAAAGCCCTTTAATGTGGCAGCATTAGGAGGCTGTCAGCTGGTTGGTGGGGAAAACAGACTTGAACACATCAAGGATTATGAAAACATTTGCTACACTCACTTTAAAAAACATATATAATCAAGAAGGAATTCTTCATTTTGCTTCCCACAGCCCTACCATTAAGCAATAAAGGTTGTAAAGATGATCAAAGCAAAGGTGAGTATGCATTCGCTGTCTCTCTCTCTCCTGGTTTGAGAGGTTTAGTTTAGGTCCTATATAACGTCATATATAAAGATGCATGGTGAGGGTCTGATGAAAGAGTTGCTCTTGTGTACTCTGGGTATAATTCACACACTGTTCACACTGGACCAACATTTTACCAACATGTACAATAAAACCGAGCCACACTATCAGCTGGTATGAGAAACACATTGTGTCTGTAACAGTGACAAGACTATTTTGTTCTGAGAAGCATACTGAAAAGTGAGAAAAACCCACAGCTCAAGCAAGAGCCCAGATAAAACCAGTGTTTTCATATTAGTGCACATTTTACCTTGATGTTGACTCAATAGAAAAGAGAGGCCTGTTATTCCCTGAGCAGCCTTCATCCAATGTTCCTTTACAGCCTGAAATAGTATACTATAGTAGAATAGAAACACAGCTCACAGTAAGGCCCTGTACTCTGAAAACACAGGATATTTAGAGAAATCGTACTGCATCACAACAGATCATATTCTTTGTGATATGGTGGTTTGAGTTCTATATACATATTAACAGCTGTCTTTCTCCCTCTCTTTCTGTCTTTTCTCAGCCTTCTCCCCAAAACATAATGTTTACAAGCTCGTCTGATAATGAAATAACATTGTTGCTTTTGTGAAAATATGGGAAATGGGGTGGCAATACGCCAATTCCGGGTGTTGGAAGATGTTATTTTTTCCCCAGACCTGCCTGTACCAAGCAATTACAGGGGAACATGCAAATTGGAAATGTAGAGTTCATTATAAATCTCATCATTCACTTTGATAGCGAGGGATAATTAAAAGAAAAAGCAGCTGTGAATCCACTCAGTGCATACTGCCAGCCTGTTTACAGCAGGGAAATAATGATAAAGCATGTTTGTGTTGCTTGTGTTTTTTCTCCTCATCAGTGTGCATGTAGAGAAGGAGAGGGCGTGGAGTGAAAACATGGCGTCTCCTACGGATACACACACTCCCCATTGACTGAAGCATAACTCAAATCACTCAACAAATGAAACACCCTTTTCTCGCCTAATGCCCTCTCCCCTCCATTTGGTGATGCTCTCAGGTACGAGAGGAGTTCTTATCCATTTAATACATGCTCAGAGAGTATCCTGTCAAATATAGATTTGAATCAATAGCACTCTGGAGTGACTCGTTAAACTTAAATCAGCTTGGAAGTGGTGCATGCCTGCCTCACAGCTGCTGTCATTAGCCATCGTCCTGGAGATTACTGGAGAAACGTCCTTGTGTGAGCAGATCCTCCACTCTACCTGAGGAGAGAAGCAGAGAGGCCAGTGATAGCCAGCCCTTAGCCAGATGGAACAGTCTTCAGATAGGGGAGACGAGTGCCTGGGTGTGTAGCTTGGTTCAACATGCTGACAAAAGCTTGACTGACAACTGTCCATCTGAAAAACAAATCATTTACTAGTTAAACTAGACTGTTATCAGGCATAAACATATGCCTTGCCTGATAACTATAAGCTTCTCCCATTGTCAGTGTAACTGTATGATAATCCATGATACCCATACAGTAATCATACCTAAAGTACTTGTCTCTACTCACAATCATGTATATAGGAGTAGGGGTGTAAGAAGCTGGCTCAGGGGGCTGTGGGTGGCGAGCGCCGGCAGGAGGGAAGGGGTTAACTCCGACAGGAACAATAATGAGAGCGCAGTGAGACGTGTGAGGTAATTAGTCAGTGGGCTCTCCAATATTTACCTAGTTAATTATTTGTGAGTTTTACTCATGTCTTCCCTTCAGACGGCTGCCTCTGTTGTTTTTTCCACACCATTTGTCATCGTCCAGCTCTCCCGGGCTACACTTTAGTCATCACTCTAGATTTTTTTTCTCTCTCTGGTCTCTGGTCTATGGCAGGGGAGTGGCATTTGGGTGAACTCTTGTCAGTGAAGGTGTTAGACTGCTGTCCCTGGACGTGCGAGGTCAACCATGATTATTTATTCATCCTTCTGTTGGTCCGCCATGGGGAGAGATGTGAAAACCTTGGTATATGGCTCATCAGAGAGGCAGAGGTGGAGGGCACAGAGAGGGGAGATGACAGTTCAGCATCCTGAAGAGAGCATCACTTAAAGAGCTAGTGGCTGGAGGAGGCTGAACGCTTGTTGGAGGCTGGTTGAAGGGTGGGTGGAGGCTGGAATAGTCTGGGTGGAGGCTGGGTGAAGGCTGGAGGACAGGGGGATACCTAGTCAGTTGTCCAACTGAATGTATTCAACTGAAATGTGTCTTCCGCATTTAACCCAACCTGAATCAGAGAGGTGCGGGGGGCTGCCTTAATCGACATCCACATCTTCGGCACCCGGGGAACAGTGGGTTAACTGCCTTGCTCAGGGGCAGAACGACAGATTATTTCGTTGTCAGCTCGGGGATTCAATCCAGCAACCTTCCGGTTACTGGCCCAACGCTCTAACCACTAGGCTACCTGCCGCCCCTTATGGGTGGAGACTGGGTGAAGGGTGGGTGGAGGCTGGGTGGAGAGTCGGTAGAGGCTGGAGGAGGCTGGGTGGAGACTGGGTGAAGGGTGGGTGGAGGGTGTGTGAAGGCTGGGTGGAGCATGGGTGGAGGATGCTGGGTAGTGGCTGGATGGAGGCTGGGTGGAGACTGGGTGAAGGGTGGGTGAAGGGTGGTTGGAGGGTGGATGGAGTGTGGGTGGAGGCTGGAGGAGGCTGGGTGAAGGGTGCGTGGAGGCTGGGTGAAGGGTGGGTGGAGGGTGGGTGGAGGGTTCATGACTGGAACAGTGACAGAGGGTCATAGCTCTCTGGCCCTATTTCCTGCCTGTGTCATGGACCCCCCTGATGTGGAGGAGACTTCGTTGTATGTAGAAGATGATCTGTTTACCTCTAAAGTCTGACATAGAGAGGTGATAATCAGCTAGAGAACCACGAAACAAACTCTATATTACACAATTGCTGTCCAATCTAATGGACACAATGTTGCTGCTGCAGCCGCTGTGGGGGAAAATGAACAAAATATCTACTTTCCACCGGCAATGTTTAATTAATGCTTCATACATGAAGAGGAAATAGATTCTGTCCAATGTGTGGGGTAGGCAGGGGCAGAGGGAATAGTGGGTTGGGGGGTTGAAAGGGAGACAAAATTATTTCATTATGACACGACAGCAATAATATTACAGTACTGCGTGTGCAATGCTCTTATCTGTGGAACAAATGAGCTCTCCCCCCAGAGAGAGAGGAGGCTGCAGTGTGAGGCCCGAGGTAGCTAGGCCTGCATTACTCTTCCCTGCAAAGCTACTGTAGCTACCTTTTTAATATTCTCATTCAAAGCACATGCAATTATTTTGAAAATACATTAAAAAATTGTGCCTCTTGGGTCAGGTAAATGACTTCCTTGTTTTTATTGAGAAGACAAGGTGTTTATTAGGGGCCTCGTTGCCTTATTGCAGGAGGTTTCTGAGTTTGAGTAATTGTCCAATTAGATGTAATTTCAGGATCGGTGCTAACCCAGGCGATTGTACTGTAGGAGTAAGACCACCACCGGGACTCACATTAATGAATTCCACTGAGACCTGTCTACCTTTAAGAAAAGAGAGAGCTTGTCTGCTTCTGTTTCGCGTTCCCAAATCTTTTTAACGAGGCATTATAACTGAGACCAGTCTTTCCTTCTCTCCCTCCCCCTCTTCTTCCCTATTCCTATCCTCTCCATCTCTCCACTGTAGAACAAAAATAATGTATCATTCATGTGATTTCAGTTCTCTGAGAAAATGCCTCTTATTGACGCAGAAAGGTTACCTTAATTGTTATGTAGCTCAGCTGTTTATGCTCTAGTATAAAATGCACGTGTTCCGCTTCACAGAAAGGTCACCTATTACAACCCCAGTAACGTTTTTCTCTTGTTGGCCACTTCACACTATGAGATGGAACAAGGTGTCAGAAGAAGGCCCTAGAGGATTGCAGCTGTAGTGTCCTATCTGACGCGCTGACCTTCCTCTCTTCCTCCTTCTCTATCTCCCTATATCTCTCTGCATCTCTCCCTGTCTCTACGCGTTTTCCTGTCTTTCCTTCTCTGACCAGGTTTACTACTAGCCTCAGAACTGTGTACACAGACTAGGTTTCTAATAGCCTCAGCACTGTGTACACAGACCAGGTTTCTACTAGCCTCAGCACTGTGTACATAGACAAGGTTTCTACTAGCATCAGCACTGTGAACACAGACCAGGTTCACTACTAGCCTCAGCATTGTGCACACAGACCAGGTTTCTACTAGCCTCAGAACTGTGTACACAGACCAGGTTTATACTAGCCTCAGCACTGTGTAGACAGACCAGGTTTCTACTAGCCTCAGCACTGTGTACAAAGACCAGGTTTAAACTAGCCTCAGCACTGTGTACACAGACCAGGTTTCTACTAGCCTCAGAACTGTGTACACAGACAAGGTTTCTAATAGACTCAGCACTGTGTAGATAGACCAGGTTTCTACTAGCCTCAGCACTGTGCAAACAGACCAGATTTCCAATAGCCTCAGCACTGTGTACATAGACAAGGTTTCTATTAGCATCAGCACTGTGAACACAGACCAAGTTAACTACTAGCCTCAGCACTGTGTATAAAGACCTGATTTCTACTAAACTCAGAACTGTGTACATAGACCATGTTTCTAAAAGCCCCAGCACTGTGTAGACAGATCAGGCTTCTACTAGCATCAGCACTGTGTGCGTAGACAAGTTAACTACTAGCATCAGCGCTGTAAAAATAGACCAGGTTTCGACTAGAATCAGCACTGTGTACACAGACCTGGTTTCTACTAGCCTCAGCATTGTGTACATAGTTCAGGTTTACTACTAGCCTCAACAATGTGTACACAGACCAGGATTCAACGAGCCTCATGACTGTGTAAATAAAACTGGTTTCTACTAGCATCAGCAATGTGTAGACAGATCAGGTTTCTACTAGCATCAAATCTGTGTAGACAGACCTGGTTTCTACTAGGATCAGCACTGTGTACACAGACCAGGTTTCTACTAGCCTCAGCACTGTGTACACAGACCAGGTTTACTACTAGTCTCAGCACTGTGTACACAGACCAGGTTTCTACTAGCTTCAGAACCGTGTACACAGACCATGTTTCTAACAGCCTCAGCACTGTGTACACATACCAGGATTCTACTAGCCTCAGCACTGTGTACACAGTCAAGGTTTCTACTAGCATCAACACTGTGTACATCAACCTGGTTTCTACTAGCCTCAGCATTGTGTACATAGAACTGTTTTCTACTTAGCTACGCACTGTGCAGACAGATCAGGTTTCTACTAGCCTCAGCACTGTGTATATAGACCAGGTTTCTACTAGCCTCAGCACTGTGTAGACAGATCAGGTTACTACTAGCATCAGCTCTGTGTACACAGACCAGGTTTCTACTAGCCTAAGCACTGTGTACACAGTCCAGGATTACTACTAATATCAGAACTGTGTACACAGACTAGGTTTCTAATAGCCACAGCACTGTGTACACAGACCAGGTTTCTACTAACCACAGCATTGTGTACATAATCCAGGTTTACCACTAGCCTCAGAACGGTGTACACAGACCAGGTTTCTACTAACCTCAACATTGTGTACATAGGTTTCTACTAGCCACAGCACTGTGTACACAGTCCAGGTTTACTACTAGCATCAGAACTGTGTACACATACTAGGTTTCTAATAGCCACAGCACTGTGTACACATACCAGGTTTCTACTAACCTCAGCATTGTGTACATAATCCAGGTTTAACACTAGCCTCAGAACTGTGTACACAGACTAGGTTTCTAATAGCCTCAGCACTGTGTACACAGACCAGGTTTCTACTAACCTCAACATTGTGTACATAGTCCTGGTTTACCACTAGCCTCAGCAAAGTGTACACAGACCTGGTTTCTACTAGCCTTAGAACTGTGTACACAGACCAGGTTTCTAATGGCATCAGCACTGTGTACACAGACCAGCTTTCTACTAGCCTCAGCACTGTATACACAGTCCAGGTTTCTACTAGCCTCAGAACTATGTAGACAGATCAGGTTTCAACTAGCATCAGCACTGTGTGCGTAGACAAGGTTTCTTCTAGCATAGAACAGTGCAGACAGATCAGATTTCTAGTAGCATCAGTACTGTGTAACAGGCCAGGTTTCTTCTAGCATTACCACTGTGAACACAGACCAGGTTTCTACTAGCATCAGCACTGTGTACACCGACCTGGTTTCTACTAGCCTCAGCATTGTGTACATAGAACAGGTTACTACTTAGCTCAGCACTGTGTAGACAGACCAGGATTCTACTAACATCAGCACTGTGTACACAGACCAGGGTTCTACAAGCCTCAGCAGAGTGTACACAGTCCATGTTTACTACTATCATCAGCACTGTGTAACAGGCCAGGATTCTTCTAGCATTGGCCCTGTGAACACAGACCTGGTTTCTACTAGCCTCAGAACTGTGTACACAGACCAGGTTTCTAATGGCCTCAGCACGGTGTACACAGACCAGGTTTCTACTAGCATCAGCACTGTGTAACAGGCCAGGTTTCCTCAAGCATTAGCACTGTGAACACAGACCCGGTTTCTAATGGCGTCAGCACTGTGTACACAGATCAGCTTTCTACTAGCCTCAGCACTGTGTAAACAGTCCAGGTTTCTACTAGCCTCAGCACTGTGTACACAGACCAGGTTTCTACTAGCCTCAGCACTATGTACATATGCAAGGTTTCTAGTAGCATCAACACTGATTACACAGACCAGGTTTCTTCTAACCTCAGAACTGTGTAGATTGACCAGGTTAGTTCTAACCTCAGAACTGTGTACGCAGACCAGGTTTCTAATAGCCTCAGCACTGTGTACACAGACTAGGTTTCTAATAGCCTCAGCACTGTGTACACAGACCAAGTTTCTACTAGCCTCAGCACTGTGTAGATAGACCAGGTTTCTACTAGCCTCAGCATAGTGTAGACTGACCAGGTAAGTTCTAACCTCAGAACTGTGTACCTAGACCAGGTTTATACTAGCCTCAGAACTTTGTAGATAGACCAGGGTTCTAATAGCCTCAGCACTGTGTACACAGTCCAGGTTTATACTAGCCTCAGAACTGTGTACACAGACCAGGTTTCTAATGGCCTCAGCACAGTGTAGATAGACCAGGTTCCTACTAGCCTCAGCACTGTGTACATAGACATGGTTTCAACTAGCATCAGCACAGTGTAGATAGACCAGGTTCCTACTAGCCTCAGCACTGTGTACATAAACATGGTTTCAACTAGCATCAGCACTGTGTACACAGACCAGTTTTACTACTAGCCTCAGCACTGTGTTCACCGAAAATGTTTCTACTAACCTCAGAACTGTGTACACAGACCAGGTTTCTACTAGCCTCAGAACTGTGTATATAGACCAGGTTTCTAATAGCCTCAGCACTGTGTACACAGTCCAGGTTTATACTAGCCTCAGAACTGTGTGCACAGACCAGGTTTCTAATAGCCTCAGCACAGTGGAGATAGACCAGGTTTCTACTAGCATCAGCACTGTGTACACAGACCAGGTTTAGTACTAGCCTCAGCACTGTGTACACAGTCCAGGTTTCTACTAGCATCAGCACTGTGTACACAGACCTGGTTTCTACTAGTCTCAGCATAGTGTACTTAGTCCAGGTTTACTACTAGCATCAGATTTCTCCTAGCCTCAGCACTGTGTACACAGACCAGGCTTCTACTAGCATCAGCACTGTGAACACAGACCTGGTTTCTACTAGCCTCAGAACTGTGTACACTTTCCAGGTTTCTAAT
>QNTS01000882.1:86642-214399 GCA_003317085.1 Hucho hucho | reverse complement strand
GCCTCAGCACTGTGTACACAGACCAGGTTACTACTATTCTCAGCACAGTATACATATAAAATGTTTCTACCAGCCTCAGCACTGTGTACATAGACCAGGTTTTTACTAGCCTCAGCATTGTGTACACAGACCAGGTTTATTGACAAGGGACCATGAGCTAGCTTTGATCCTGCAGTTAGTGGCCAGTCACGTAACCCCACATGTCCAGTAATTAATCAACAGACGTGCTGAAATTACTCTGAGCAACATGGCAGAGCAAGAGACAGTGTGTGTGTGAGAGAGAGAGAGAGAGAGAGAGAGAGAGAGAGAGAGAGAGAGAGAGAGAGAGAGAGAGAGAGAGAGAGGCAGGAAGCATTGTTTGGGGAGGACCTGTAATTACCTTTAGGCCTGCATGTTGTGGATGAAGAATTAATGAGGTAAGGTGTTGTGATGTTTAAATCCCTGGACAACATCCTCTCTCCTGTGTTTACAGGTCTTTTCTTTCTGGACAAATAATAGGAGTTGTGTTGTTCTTTTAAAAAATTCAACACACTGCATAATGTACAAAGGTCTGGCACGGAAGCTCAAGGTATAGGAAGGTAAAAGAAGAAGAGTTGGACCCAATTGTGTGTACACTGCTTTGGTAAACGTTTGTACAAAGTTAAGCATTGGATTCTATAGACTAAGGGGTTATAACATATAGGTTGAGCTGTTGTCATTAGGTCCTGTGTGAGATTGCTTCTGCATAGCACCAACTGACCGACACTCATGGCAGAGCAAGCTTATGGAACCCTGGACCAGACCCAATCCAGGCCCACCCTCATGCAGTCCAGTCAGGAAAGATTTGGCTGTAAATGCACACACTATCATGAAAGGGGGAGGGTTTCAATAGCTTACATCTACCATGGGTTCATGTGGGGGTTACATCACCCTCCCTCCTCCTCCTCCTCCTCCTCCCAGCTCTATCACTTCTCACATTAGTACCTCTCGCCATCCACCACCACCACCAACACCAACAACACCACCAACAACACCACCACCGCCACCACCACCACTAACACCATAGCCATCACCACCACCAACACTAACAACACAGCCATCACCCCCACCACCAACACCGCCACCACCACCACCACAGCCATCACCGTCACTGCCATCGCCACCCCCGCCCACCTCTCATCTTCACACTAAACCATGTCCTTCTGCCAGTTTTAAGTCTCAATGTTTCCATCAGAAATAAGCCTTCAAATGATCCCTGAATGTGGAGCCACCATGTAACCGCAACCATCAGGAGACTCTACTTTGATAGGGACTGACATCTGAAAGGGAGAAGAATTCAAAACAAAATCAGGAATCCTGATCCAGCTAAAAAATGTGCTGTTGGGAAAGACGCTTTGGCTAAGACTTTGTGTGACATGATGATTGGGAGCCGGCTTCAAATTCCAAATGAATATGGATGGAACTGTTTATGCTCTTGGAAAATAATCAAGCAAGTTCTGAGGTAAATATCTTCACAAAGAATATGCACTGGAATGCTCCTGGCAGAGTATATATCAATTGTTTTTGTGGGGGAATAGTATATTTATTTCAAATGTGTGGGCTTGGACCTACAGTTCATACTGTGTTAAAAAGGATTATCCACAGCACCTAGGTCTGACTTCAAATTGAATAGGTGAGAATTTATTTTGAGGTGCTCAATACCTCATACAAATAAGTCCCCCTATAATCCAATCCCACCTCTACCCAGGATAAAAAAGATGAAGTAAAATCTCATTATATTGTCCCTTTATGTTGGCATGTCTCCCACACATAAACAATCTTCTGAATTCAACCCTGGATTGTTTACTCACAGCTCTTGGATGGATGAATATGTAAGTGGAGCACATATAATATTTCATTAATGTATTAAATCAGGTACAGAAATGCATCTCAGAGCATTAATTCATTTGAAATACCTCCATCCCATGTCTTCTTTACTGCACCTGCAACATTGGATTCATGGTGATTGAATATTGTGGTATGGAATTAGATTGCGTTGTGTGTCTCTGGCTAATAATTCCAGATGGAATAGCTCCTCACGCAGCTTGACATGACGCCCTCTGATAGAAATATGGAGGCAAGGAGAGAGAACATTTGGGTTGCTTAGGTACCATTCAGCAGCTACAGGAGCACAATGAATCTAGTTTAGCTAAACCTCGGGACAGGATAGAGGAAGCACAGAGAGAGAGGTATGGGCCTGTCCTAGGAAGTGTCCTCTGTAGTAGTAGTGAGTGGTGTTGCTGGTCTCAGGGTACTCTGCTCTGTGCTGTGTGCTGAACTGGTGTGAGGTGTCCTGTTTAAGGGGTTGATTAATGGCAAAGGATGATAAGACCTCTCAGCGCTGAGACGGTTTATTCTTAGTGAGGCACACTTCAGCTGGCTGAAGAACCCACCTGGGGCGCACCACGCACCCCTCCTCCTGCCCACATCCCAAATTACCCCAGCCACTGTCACTACTGCCCCGCTGAGGGAAAGTAATCATCTTTGCTTAAAGCCTACATCAAAATGGTTAAGATGGCGATCAATTTTCACAAGTCCATCGGCCTGGGCCTCATTATCTATAAAAACCATTCACACTGATTGATCCAGCTACCAGTGGCTGGTATTGATAAATAATTAAAAAGCTCTCCGTTTAATTTGGGGATAAGGACTAGGATGGTGAGGGAGGGGGGGGGAGGGGGGGTGGACACCAGGCAGTTAGTTCCCTGTTTGGTGTAATGAGGCCTGCCTCCCTGCTGTGTGAGGCCGAGTCTGAGCTCCCCTCCCCAGCACCACACCGTCCCAGTGGAGACTCAGCCAGCTGGATTTGTCTGCCATACTCACAGAAATCAATGCAATCCGTCCTGAAAGAAAATCAATAAGATGTGTCCATTTATGCTTCAGAGTGTAGGAAAGGAGCCTTAGGAGGGCCAGGCCTGCCAAACCAACACTAGAGGTTTAATAAGACTATTTTCATAAACGTCCCCCTCTACTTTTTCTGGGTCTGTGTGTGAGAGAGCGTCGGAGGGGATTCCAATTCAGTTTTTCTTCCTCACACGTCTCCTATATCATGATTTATTTTAGATATAGAATTATCCTCATGGTCATGGTCAACGAGGCTCTAGAAAACAGAAGTCCAACAACGTTGGGTGGAGAACAGCATAATGATTTGAAGAACAATCTATAGCTATCAAGACAGAGGTCATCCTGAAATACTGGGTTCGCTTTCTTCTGTCTGCCGTTCTGCCGTCTGTATTCTGTTTTCTAGGGAAGGACTCTGCTGTCCAGTGCTATGGCCCTCTTTTAAAAAAACAGATGGAATCAATTCATGTTACTTTGGCTGGAATCATCCAGTCAGCTCATGAGTCACAGGGCTTGCATAGCTGCTGCATGCAGTGGGGGAACTAACTAACACACAACACCACACTGACACAGTAAATCCCCCTGTCTGCCTGACTCCAGGCTCAGCCAGTTAACACGATGGCAGGCTGGGGGTCCTGCCCCACTGATCCCACTACAGACAGCTCTGGAGGTGTGATATGAGACAGGCAGGCCTCTGTCCGTGTCCCGTACCCATCCCACACACAACCTCTGATAACGCAGCATGTCAGTCATGGGCTCGCACCTCCGCTGAACAGTGTGAGCACTGTACATTTAAGACAAAGAAAGTTTGTCTCTGACACAGGGTGGCTAAACCAGGTGAAGGCAGGCAGCACCATACAGACCACATCCCAGGGGTGACAAAATTTGACATTTAATGTCAAAATAATTTTACTCATTCTTCACAGAAAAATAGAATATTGCGCTGCGTCACACTTTTTAATGTTGATATCCATCTAATAGATGACTTTTTGTCACATCAATCCATTATGCATAATTTAGCATGGATCAACTCCAACATTAACATAATCACTAATTTCATATTCTGTATGGTATGACACTCCAGTGAGAGGCAGGCAGAGCTCCAGCCTTAGAGGGAGGGAGAGTCACCCAGTAGCTGGCTAACACATGTCACATCCTCTCACACACATCCCCTCACACACATCCCCTAGCAGATACAGTATCTCTGATGGGCCTGATATTAACATGTCAGTTCCTTATTCGTTTAACGCTGATGCTGGGAGTCCAGTGAACACTTTGTGTCTATGAGGTAGAGCGTATAAATAAACATCTAACACACACACACACACACACACACACACACACACACACACACACACACACACACACACACACACACACACACACACACACACACACACACACACACACACACACACACACACACTGACTGGAAGGTAAAGGGTGTACAGCAAAGCCGCCTGCTCAGACGCTGCCGTTTGCAATCACTAAGCAGCTTTAGTGTCTCCTACCACGGTCCTGATTTAAAATTCATAAATGCTAATCCTTCATAATTTACAGTTTAAAAAGCAGCCCTGCTCGCAGGCCCTGTGGCCACAGCTCTGTCAGAGTAATTATACCAAGGAGCTGGGAATGGACTACTAGCAGACACTTTCAACAGTCAAGGAAATCCAACTCACTGGCACCAGACCCAATTACTCCAAATAACTAAACAGATTAGCAAGTCATTTTCCAGTTCAATCTGGACATAGGTGCCAAATCGCCGCGTTACATAGTCAGGTGGGTAAACAGCTTTAAAGTTGGGGCTTGCCTGGTTCTTACTAAGTGGACGATCTGCAAAGTCATTTTATTAGCCATTTTATTTAATATGAAGCCCGGGCGATTGTCTTTTACAAGGTGACCAGACTCTCTCTAGCTTCACGGGGGATTTGCTGCTCTTACTCATATTCGGTGACATCATACTATGTGTCTGCAAGCAAGCCATGTCTGGGAGGATGGCTTTGTTAGGGAATATGACCAACACATTTCTCTTTGTCCTTGTGAGGGGAATATACATTGGTTCAGATGGAGATAATGTGTGATTCTTTCAACCAAGGTCACTAATAGAACCCATTTTCCAAATGGCCTGGTTTTCCAGTAATAGCCCGTGATAGTTCCACAACACTGTTGAATCATGTATAGAAGGAGCCTGTTTTACATGCAGTGGCTCGCAGTTCTAAATGGCCCAATATCCTTATAAATGCATAATTTACTATCTCAAGTATTGATTCATCTTTCATCATGATATAAAGTTTGAATTATAGTGAGATGGAGAGATGGAGGGGGAGTCGGGAAATATTCATTTGTGAGAATAATTCCAATAACCAAGGGAGATTACTTTTTATGTTCAGAGCAAGCCAATGTCCAATCCACATCCAATATCCCACAGCCAATGTTATACAACATCAAAGGCTGTTGTTGATGCTGTATGAGGATCTGTTGTGCTCGCTACAATAGACAGTATAGGATATGTGCCAAAATGCAGTACATTAGATATGTAAGCACAGCATTTTAGTAGGAATGCCAGACAAAAAAATTAACAATGATATAAAAAAAAATATATTGCACTGCGGGGAAATGTGCCATGCAAGAATTTCAATATGAGCGTGGAGATGATTCAAGTTTATTCTTAAAGGCATACTCCTACTGTAGCCAGGCTGAAACTCCTATCACTGTACTCAGTCAATGAAGATCTGAGCTCCATCAATCATTCCATACACAGACAACAAATACAGTACAGGGCCTGTATTCATAAAGCATTTAAAAGCAGGACTGCTAATCTGGGATCAGGTCCCCCCTGTCCATATAATCTTATTCATTATAATCTAAAAGGCAAAACTGTCCCTAGATCAGCATTCCTACTCGCCCAGGTCCTTTCCTTGGCAGAGACAAAAAGGAAAACACAGGGCTATGTCTCCCTTATGAGCTGGGCTAGAGGAAGTAGTCAGTGTACCTGAAGAGGCCTGAATCCTGATCACTTCATCAGCCTGACACTCATCTCTGAGTGGAACAATCAGGATTCTATTAGAGCGGATTAGGACTGGAGCGCCAGACCTCCTGTCACAAATCCAGCTTTTAAAAGTTTCCCTCCACTCCGTCACAATCACCACACCACACCACACAGCAGCAAAATTGTGTTTTGGGGGTCCACATACTGTATGTGGTGTACTCTGTTACATGAAAGCTATCTATTGCTACCTACATGTGTCACTGTAGGTGTCCTACAGCCTGCCTACAGAGGCTATACACTGAGTATATCAAACATTAGGAACACCTTCCCAATATTGAGTTGCATTCCCCCCTTTTTCCCTCAGAATAGTCTCTTTTGACCTCCCAGCCCTCCCCACTAGCCACCCTCTCTGTTCACCTCCCCAGCCCTCCCCTAGCCCCTGTCTCTGTTCACCTCCCAGCCCTCTCCACTAGCCACTGTCTCTGTTCACCTCCCAGCCCTCTCCGCTAGCCACTGTCTCTGTTCACCTCCCCAGCCCTCCCCACTAGCCACTGTCTCTGTTGACCTCCCCAGCACTTCTCTATAGCCACTGTTTCTGTTCACCTCCCCAGCCCTCCCCAATAGCCACTGCCTCTGTTCACCTCCCTAACCCTCCCAGGCCTCCCCACTAGCCTCCATCACAATGCATCCCTGTAATAGACTTAAACCACCTTTAAAATCAGCTCGCCCACAGAAGATGAATCCATCAATTCCACATTCATAAACACAATTTTTTGTTTCCTCCCTGTTCAATGAGAGTGATGACAGGGCCGGTAAACTACCGCTCAGAGAATATGAGGTGACATGGTGGGTATTTGAGACAGAGAAATGGAGGAAAAATAATGAGACAACAAAATACCTGATATAAGAGATGATACACTGTACCTAGAACATGGGTTCCAGCAATCTGACATTGTTACAGAACAACCATCACATGACTATCAAATTGTAATTTTGTTTACAGCTATTTTCTTTGTTTTATTTTCTGTGCAAGGCTCAATGCTATCTGTGTTCGAACGTGCACTCTCAGTGTGACAACACACATACAGTATATCTCCCCAGAACACATTATGGCCTCTAATGCGGCAGGTTTGCTGTGCAGCAATTTCCCAACCAAATAGCTCACTGAGTGATAGCGGTTTCATTATTACACAAACAAATCAAGTGCAACAAGCATCCCTGTACTTTCCAGGGCTGTTCATAAAATAGATATTTCACCTGTTTTAATTTAGGTGTTCAACAAAGAGACAGAGAGATGGAAAGAGAGAAAGAGAGAGAAGGGAGGGAGAGAGAGAGAAATAGAGAACGAGGGAGAGAGAAAAAAAGAGAAAACGATGGAGAGAGAAATAAAGGTGTACAGAGTAAGGTGTAGAGTGTAGAGAGTGAGAAATACAGAGAAAGGGAAACAGAAGAGAACTTCAGTGGATGTTCATTTTTTACTTACTTTAGTTGTGTGCTGAGGTCTGATGTCTGTGTAGTTCAATTATGAGAAATACAATCTAATTAAAACAACAATACAGATTTTTTTACCCCCCAGGCATGGGTCTTATACATTCCAGCTGGAAGCAACACAATATTTCTAAGTTACTTTTTTTAACCCACAACAATGGCCAGAGTAAAATTCAAATCTAATCCGAGCTCTCACCAGTCGTTATGACCTGAGATTTATGGAGTGGTGGTGGGTATTATATTGTCTGTGGGCTGCCAGGGAAAACAGTGTGAGGAGGGAGATGTTGGTGTTTGGTAACTCACCAGAGAGGATCAGGTTACTGCTCTGGTCGTCTCAACAATCTGACAAACCCTGGGTGTGAATACACACATAACACCCAAATCACCAGCCAACACTCACTATGTGGTACTGCTAGCTATGAGGCCATGTCCCCCCATACACAACACGTTAGCACACAGATTATTCTGCAAAGAAAAGTCCAAAATCAAAACTATATAAAGTTATGTGTTTCTTCCATTTTGACCATTTTCAAACATGTACTACTTTCTGTCATGTGTGTCAAGACAAAGAGGCATTGAAGAAACTAGGGCAGCGCCCCAAATTGTACCTTATTCTCTATTTAGCTATCTTTGACCGATAGGACTATATATACAGTTGAAGTCGGAGGTTTCCATACACCTTAGCCAAATACATTTAAACTCAGTTTTTCACAATTCCTGACATTTAATTATAGTAAAATTCCCTGTCTTAGGTCAGTTAGAATCACCACTTTATTTTAAGAATGTGAAATGTCAGAATAATAGTAGAGAGAATTACTTATCTCAGCTTTTATTTCTTTCATCACATTCCCAGTGGGTCAGAAGTTTACATACACTCAATTAGTATTTGGTAGCATTGCCTTTCAATTGTTTAACTAGGGTCAAACATTTCGGGTAGCCTTCCACAAGCTTCCCACAATAAGTTGGGTGAATTTTGGCCCATTCCTCCTGACAGAGTTGGTGTAACGGAGTCAGGTTTGTAGGCCCCCTTGCTCGCACACACTTTTTCAGTTCTGCCTACAAATGTTCTATAGGATTGAGGTCAGGGCTTTGTGATGGCCACTCCAATACCTTGACTTTGTTGTCCTTAAGCCATTTTGCCACAACTTTGGAAGTATGCTTGGGGTCATTGTCCATTTGGAAGACCCATTTGCGACCAAGCTTTAACTTCATGACTGATGTCTTGAGATGTTGCTTCAATATATCCACATAATTTTCCTTCCTCATGATGCCATCTATTTTGTGAAGTGATCCAGTCCATTTTGCAGCAAAGCACCCCCACAACATAATGCTGCAAAATGTGCTTCATGGTTGGGATGGTGTTCTTCGGCTTGCAAGCCTCCCCCTTTTTCCTCCAAACAATGGTCATTATGGCCAAACAGTTCCATTTTTGTTTCATCAGACCAGAGGACATTTCTCCAAAAAGTATGATCTTTGTCTCCATGTGCAGTTGCAAACCGTAGTCTGGCTTTTTTAATGCGGTATTAGAGCAGTGGCTTCTTCCTTGCTGAGCGGCCTTTCAGGTTATGTCATTATAGGACTCGTTTTACTGTGGATATAGATAATTGTGTACCTGTTTCCTCCAGCATCTTCACAAGGTCCTTTGCTGTTGTTCTGGGATTGATTTTCACTTTTCTCACCAAAGTACATTCATCTCTAGGAGACAGAATGCGTCTCCTTTCTGAGAGGTATGGCAGCTGCGTTGTCCCATGGTGTTTATACTTGCGTACTATTGTTTGTACAGGTGAACGTGGTACCTTCAGGCATTTGGAAATTGCTCCCAAGGATGAACTAGACTTGTGGAGGTCTAAAATGTGTCTCAGGTCTGGCTGATTTATTTTGATTTTCTCATGATGTTAAGCAAAGAAGCACTGAGTTTGAAGGTAGGCCTAATTTGTTAACAAGAAATTTGTGGAGTGGTTGAAAAACTAGTTTTAATTACTCCAACCTAAGTGTATGTAAACTTCCGTCTTCTACTGTATATAGGACTATGTAGGGATTAGGGTGATGGTTATGTAAGGACCAGACCCATCTGTATGTTGTTTCCACAGTAACCAATGGAGCGGTATGAGGAAGAAGAAGAATACAAAGAAGAAAAAGAAAAACAATAATAAGAAGAAAAATAATAATAATAATAATAAGAAGAAGGTGTGCAAGATAATGAAGACAGAACCCAAGGCAGCTAAAACCGGACCCTGTCCCTCCTCCTCCTCCTCTTCCTCCCCCCTGATTCATTGTGTCTCCTGTGAATCTGTAATCGACCCCTCGGAATTAGAAAAAGGGGAAATTGAGATTAATTTCAATAAAAGCGATTGGTTCTTGTTGTGTAGACAATACGAGCTACGTTCATGTTTGCACAACACTCAGGCTCAGATGAATGCAGTCTAATTATCTTGCCTGTGAGGCCTGCTCTCTCTCTCTCTCTCTCTCTCTCTCTCTCTCTCTCTCTGGTTAATGTTGTCTCAGGTCTACAGCTATTGAGGGCCTGAAGATGCTCCTGCCCTCGTCTGTCAACTTTGATCACATGACTCCCAGCAGCACCCACTCTCTCAACACATCAAAGTTACCTGGCTGCAGTGGAAATGTGATTGGGCTACGGTGTTTAAAATTAAGTATGGCACCATTTGGCACACAATCCAAAGCTGCACAGTGTGTCCCTCATAACTTCATTAGTCTATCTCTTTAGGAAGACAGACTTATTGCTGGCTTTAATTTACTGCTCCATAGTGAAGTGCAGCCTCTTTGATGATAAGAGAGGGGAAAACGAAGTGATAAGATGGAATGGAGAACAGTGTGAGGCCGGTGTGTGGGAGCCAGTGGCGGTATAATTGGATGGAGGAACGCTGTTGCACAAGGCGTCCTTCTCTGAGAGCGCTAAGACATTATGAAAACCTCCCGCGTTGCTTCTAGTTGATTCAATTAATTATTTTTTTGCTAAACTGATGGAAATACTGTCTCTTTTCCAATAAAAGCCAGACAGATTTAGCACTGTGTCACGGCTTGCAGTCCTCAGCCCGGCGGAATTAATCGTGGATGGATTTCACCCCCGTAGCTCCAACATGGCCTCGGCGGGATGGACAGAAATCACCTTCTCCTCGGTAGCCCCGACCCGGGTGCCAGGGAGGGTCAAGTGCTCTCATTCAGTGGTTATGATTTCCCAATCACGTGCCTGTTGCCAGGCCCTTTGTTCTGACCATGGCGTCCCGCGCTGACCACCACGGCTGAGTCAAAACATGGGCACAGAGAGTGGGCAGCGTAGCAGCAGAGGGGAGAGATTGAACAATGTGTCAGGCGCTTAAAATGAATTAAAGTGCAGCACGGGGCCATGGAAATGCCTCTTTGTGTGAGGCCCTAATCAGTTGGAAACAAGGGAGGGAGAGGAGAAAAAAAAAAGCTTTCATTCCTGTAACTAATCATTTGCGGTTTCCCAATGCAGCCAGCCAGTGCCAAAGGCAGAGACTAATAAACTATGAGGCTGTGTAGATTTATAAATGATTAATTAAGGGGGCTCTCATGGGAGCTGCAACCGCTATAAGCAAAAATATTAATTAGTTGAGACGAGACTTAAACTAACAGGAAAACATTCCAACCATGTTGGAGAGAGCACAAGGGGCACAGCTTGTTTGACTCTGGCTCGACAGAGAGGGCCCTCGTCACAGCAGCACTACAGGGGGCTGCCCTGGGTTCTGGAGGCAGAGAGATGAAGAGTGTCACAGAGACACACTGGTCCTCCACACTCCTCCGTGAGGAGGATATCACGGAGAGGCGACTGGCTGAGGAAGCTGAGGTGTTCTCCACCACCTCAAGGAGCTACTACCCCCCCTCCTCCACCCCCACGTCCCCCTCGTCTCCCTGGTTCTCCATCCCGACGCCAGCCCTTCAGGGAGGCCTCTAAAGCCTTTATCCCCCTGCTCTTTTCATGAATGTCAAGATGTTGAGAGTAAAGTCCAGCAGATTAAACTAGAGGCGTTCAGTGTATCTTCCTTCTAATGAAAGAACTGGGTAATTACACTGTGGATCTTGATGATGTCACACTGCTGGTCAGGTTTGGCACACAGCACTCAGCCTCTTCCACTGTCCAACTCTCTCCACACCTCAGTTCTGTATTACCTTAGCTGATATTATCTTACTGAGAGGGCCTTCCATATGAGGGGAGCTGTTACAAAAACCCTCTGGCAGTGTGCTGGTGCAATTACTACAGTGAGGCTCCGTAGAGCCCATATCCAACTTTCCATGACCAATATCAGTTCTGATCTAATGAGGCTAACTGTGGGTCCATCATACCCAGTCTCTGTCACCTGCAATGTCCTCAGCCAACCCACTGTTAGATGGCAGCAAAGTCAACCAATAAATCCTCTGGTGACTCTGTCTATAGGCCCCTACAGTCTTTAGTAAACCATTATGTGTGTTCAGCTACAGTATGTTCTGGTCTTAGGCAAGTCAGTGGGTACAAGATGCCACTCTCGTTGTTAGACTAGTGGGCCAAGGATGGGTTTCCAAGAAAGCAGCTGCTGAAAAATTAGCAAGAAAGAAAAAACGTAACTTTTTTTGGCAGACGTGCAGAGCCCTGTATTCGGCTTCTTTGGAAATCCAATACTCTCCCATTTGGAACAACACATCAAGTTACACTGACATCCCCTCCAGTCGGCATTCTGCTAGATAATGTGGTTAACCGCAACATGTTTCCATATAGAACAGAAGAAAAACTAAATGAAAAACAACTTCAGAGATATTAATCATACTTTCCAGATTTGTTTTCGAAATTGGAGAGGAAAAAAAATAGGCAATAAAAATGGTCACCAAGCCAACACTGGGCAACAAGCATAAAATACAATTATGGAAATATGAATTTATTTTAAAAGCATGCATCCTTTAGACGGCTTTGTTGATGCAAGCCAAAATCATTGGAAGCATATAAACCCTAATGCCAACTCAAATATTATCACAGTCAGTAAAAATGTGATCAGTCCTGTGGGACAAATAAGGCAAGCAATGTTTTTTATAAGAGGCTAGATAATCAAGGCACCTATCTAGCTTACAGAACATGGGAGTCCTGCTGGAGATCTGGCTATGTCTTTTCTGCAGAATCGATGGCTGAAAACCTCCAGATGTGAATCTCGACTTTGGTTTCATGTCCAGGTTAAAGAGTTATGGCCTTCTCTGTTTTTCATGATTTCACCATCCAGCAAGCGGATGAAGAGAGCAGGAGATGAAGAATGAGGGCCGGGGCCCGGGCAGAGCCTTAAAGAAAGGCAGCAGAGGAGCCGCAGCAGACATTTATAAGCCCTCCTAATTGACTCACTGGAGGGCCAGGCTCCGGTGGCAGCAGAGAGGTGCTTCAGAAGCCAATGTTCTCGGTAACCAGTGCCGAGGAGGAATACATGTTTTTTTATATCTTAAATAAATATTTCATTAAACTGTCAATGGCACACAGGCAGGCGGTGCATGTGGCCCTTTCATGTCACTGTGGTGTTTGGGTGGGTAGGTGGGTGGGGGGTTTGGAAGTGCCACTGAAGACGGGCGGTAGCAAGGTTAAAAAGACCCCCGTCCGAATGAGAGGCGGAAAGCTGTGCCCTTTTCTATTAGGCTGGTTGAGTGTGCCCGGCAGGATCGTGGCGATGCTTGACAACAATTAGTGGTGTGGGTTTGAGAGGTGACAGGCCAGGCACTAGCCATCACACCCCTTCTGTCTCCCAGTGATCAGGCCCATCACAGGGCCATCGCTGGTCTTTCCAGACAGGACTGATGTTCAAAGGCAACGTCCGCTGCTATAAAACAGTCAAGTCCTCATATTGTATTCAGGGCAATAATAGTAGCAGACACAGTAATGTCATCATACAAGTCTTGGGAAATCTAGGAGGCTCAGGCATAACATTCCTAACTCTTGCAATGCCAGTGTCTTTCAACTATGGCTAGGATGTACTATTACATACTATAAATATATTGCACTGGTGTCTTTATTTCTAACGATACCCATTCGCTTACCAACTTCTATGATTAGAGGGAAGATTAAGACCACTGCTTTTAATTGTGACAGAAAGGGGAAGTGAGAATCACACGCAGACTGGCTGTGATATGAAGCAGGCGATACAACACCCACAAACATAATCCTATTCATTCGTTACAACATCGACACTCAATCAAAGCTCCTAGGGGTTACAAGTGGGGATAGATGGAGTCACTGCTTGAACAGTACAACCAGATGAGATTCAACAGTTCCATGTACTAATTACCTGTGTACACGTATACAATGGGACTTTGTTACTGCTCTGAATGATGGCTTGACATGCAGACAGAACAAGCTATTTCTAATCTACTGGAATCTACCGGACAGAAGCAAGGAGACTAATATTAGTATTACCAATGTTACACCAGCAATCTTTTTTATCACGCTTTAGGTAGACTGTCAGGCTGCTGGAATTCATATTACACCTAGCCTTCAACCCATTTGTGGGGTCAACCCATCTTGATTGGACTGATGTTTTCATAGGGTATATGTTTTTTTTTCCAGTATAACGGTATATCTTTTATTGATAACACTCCTAAAAGTTTTCAAAGCTGCTTTTGAAAGCTACAAATAATCAGACCTTGACTCAGTGAATTCTCCCAAACATATTGAACGAAGCTGATGTTTTTGCTACAGTATCTTGCGGCCAAGTTTCTTTTATTCATTTGGTAGAAGTCAGGGTGTATTGGTGTATCAAAGGGCTGTTAAATTGGTCCCTCTGTTGGCTCTCACAGCTGAATGTGTTAAATTTATTGCTGCAGCATTAATTGACTTCACCAATCTCCACACTGCTTTTCATTAAGCGAGAGGCTGGAGTGGGACGATGTAAGTCCCAAACAACTTCCTCCACTGAGCCAAAGGTGCACACTACACTGATTGTAAATGTTTATTTTTTTTCTTGAATTGTAGGTAGAACCAAATGACTTGTGGAGCTAAAAACAAATCTAGGCAATAATTGAAATGTAGCATGAAATTACCCCATGCAAATAACCAGCAGCCATTACATGAACACATTCTCTCCCTCTTCCAGTAACAGAGACCTACACCCACACACAATAACACAGGTGTGAGCTTACACATGCACACACACACACAATGGGGGAGAGACCTTTGAGGGTTTCACAACTGCACATTTATCCTCAAAATTTAAAATGGTGATTGATCCGTGGAATATTAACGGTCAGCAGTGTTTTTCATTAAGTTGTGAAGCGAGGCATACTGTAAGAACAAAGGGAACAGGAAGGGAAAAACAGAGCTTTATTTAATGTTGATCTGTATTGTGAATAACCCCGGAGAGATGTAAATACTACACTCCAATAATACAACAGCACACTAATCATATTTACAAACTATATTAAATCTGTCTATTGTGTTTGCCTTGCTAAGGATTGGCTCCCATGTAATTGTCATTGTAACCAATGTTGGCGGATGGGAAAATTTAACTGCAGTGATATAAGGTGACTGGTAAGCTTATTATTGCTATATTATTACCCGGTATATGTTTATTAAAACAATTTATCATGCAGAACAGGACTGGGGGAATGGAAACATTAAATTCTGCTCCACTCTGGCCGAAGAAATGACTTACAATAAAACGAATGGTGGGAAGGCCTGGGCTGACACCAGAGAGGTGCATAATAACCCACTGCTTCATTTCATTTGCCAATAATTTCCTGTTGGGCCCTCGCCATTAAACATACATGTTGGGGATTATTGAAATATTTGAATATTATTGAAATAGCCAGGCGACAGCCAACATACCCTCTTAGTCAGGGGGTGTGTAGCTAGTTGCTTTTATGTGGCTGTGCTTTTGATCTTAAAAACACTTGCTGACGCCGGCTGCAGCAATATGTTGGTTTGTTGGGTCCGTTATGAGAGGACAGATATCAGGGCAGAGAGGTGAGGAGATGCTGGGATCTGAGGTCTTAGGAGAAATAATCCCTTTGGTAAGTGTCTGGGAGGGGCCAGATTAGTCTGTCAAGCCGCTGTTCTAAAATGACTGAGGATATCGCTGCAGGGATGTCACAGAAGTTTAGGCAAGAAGTTAAGTATCCTGTACACTGTGTACAGCGCCCGTGATTCCCCCTGTGAGTGTGTTTCAGTGAGCAGGGCTGCTGTGTGCAGTGACTTGATGAGTAGGTCATGCTCTATAGCTGGTCACTGGGACTAACATGGAACCCAAACCGGCTGCGCTTGTGCGCCATCGTGCGCCATCGTGCATAAATCTATTTTGTCCCCCCACACCAAACGCGATCACGACACGCGGGTTAAAATATCAAAACAAACTCTGAACCAATTATATTAATTTGGGGACAGGTCGAAAAGCATTAAACACTTGCACTTGCTAGCTAATTTGTCCTATTTAGCTAGCTTGCTGTTGCTAGCTAATTTGTCATGGGATATAAACATTGAGTTGTTATTTTACCTGAAATGCACAAGGTCCTCTACTCCGCAAATGAATCCACACATAAAATGGTCAACCGAATCGTTTCTAGTCATCTCTCCTACTTTTAGGCTTTTTCTTCTCTTGACTTTATATTGCGATTGGCAACTTTCATAAATAAGGTGCATTACCACCACTGACCCTGTTCGTCTTTCAGTCACCCACGTGGGTATAACCAATGAGGAGATGGCACGTGGGTACCTGCTTCTATAGACCAATGAGGAGATGGGAGAGGCAGGACTTGCAGCGCGATCTGCGTCACAAATAGAACTGACTTCTATTTTAGCCCTTGCTTAATAACAACCCAATGGTTCAAACAACACGAGAGTACATGAGCAAAAAATAACCCGTAACGCACCAGTAAATATAATGTGCACAAGCACTACAAACAACAATCCCACACAAAGACATGGGGGGAACAGAGGGTTATATACAAAGCATAAAATTGAGGGAATTGAAACCAGGAGAGGAAAACACAGATAAAACAAATGGAAAATGAAATGTGGATCGACGATGGCTAGAAGACCGGCGACGCCGACCACCGAACGCCGCCCGTACAAGGAGAGGAGCCGACTTCGGCGGAAGTCGTGACAGTACCCCCCCCCCCCCCCCCTTGACGCGCGGCTCCTGCAGTGTGCCAACGCCGGCCTCGAGGACGACCCGGAGGGCGAGGCGCAGGGAGATTCGGACGGAGACAGTGGAACTCCCGCAGCATTGAAGGGTCCAACACGTCTTCCACCGGAACCTAACACATCTCTTCCGGCCTGTACCCCTCCCACTCCATGAGGTACTGAAGGCCCCTCGCCGGACGCCTCGAATCCAGTATGGAATGAACAGAGTACGCCGGGATCCCCTCGATGTCCAGAGGGGGCGGAGGAACCTCCCGCACCTCAGACTTCTGGAGCGGGCCAACCACCACCAACCTGAGGAGAGACACATGGAACAAGGAGTTAATACGGTAATCGGGGGGAAGCTGTAACCTATAAATGGCCCCACAAACCGCGGACCCAGCTTCCGGCAGAGCAGGCGGAGGGGCAGGTTTTGGGTCGAGAGCCAGACCCAGGGGGAGAGGTTAGTGGAGGAGTGGCGAAGCGAGTTCGGAGCCATCTCTGCCCAGGGCACGAACGCCGCCCACTCCCCCGGCCGGTCCTGGCAATACGACCTCAGAAACCTACCCACATCCTGGTTCACTCTCTCCACCTGCCCATTACTCTCGGGGTGAAACTGGCTGATCGAGACCCCCAGACGTTCCATGAACGCCTTCCAGACCCTCGAAATGAACTGGGGACCTCGATCAGACACTATATCCTCAGGCACCCCGTAGTGCCGGAAGACGTGCGTAAAACAAGGCCTCCACAGTCTGTAGGGCCGTAGGGAGACCGGGCAGAGGGAGGAGACAGCAGGACTTAGAGAACCGATCCACAATGACCAGGATTGTGGTGTTTCCCTGTGAGGGGGGAAGATCGGTCAGGAAATCCATCGACAGGTGTTACCAAGGCCGCTGTGGAACGGGTAAGGGGTGTAGCTTCCCTCTGGGCAGGTGCCTAGGAGCCTTACACTGAGCGCACACCGAGCAGGAGGAAACATAAACACTCACATCCTTGGCCAAGGTAGGCCACCAGTACTTCCCAACCAAACAGCGCACTGTCCGACCAATCCCAGGATGACCAGAGGAGGGTGACGTGTGGGACCTATAGATCAACCGGTCACGGACAGCAGACGGGACGTACAGACGACAAGCGGGACACTGGAGCGGGCTCTGCACGTAACGCCTGCTCAATGTCCGTGTCCAGTTCCCATACTACCGGCGCCACTAGGCAGGAGGCCGGGAGAATGGGGGTAGAATCCATGGACCGCTCCTCTGTGTCATACAGCCAGGAGAGTGCGTCTGCCTTGACGTTCTGGGAACCTGGTCTGTAGGAAAGGGTGAAAACAAAACGGGTGAAAAACATGGCCCACCTTGCCTGGCGAGGGTTCTGTCTCCTCGCTGCCCGGATGTACTCCAGATTGCGGTGGTCAGTCCAGATGAGAAAAGGGTGTTTAGCCCCATCAAGCCAATGTCTCGCCGGGCTGAGCTTCTTCGAGAAGAAAGCACAGGGTCGGAGCTTTGGTGGCGTAGCCGAGCGCTGTGAGAGCACGGCTCCTATCCCAGCCTCGGACGCGTCCACCTCCACTATGAACGTCAAAGAGGGATCCGGATGGGCCAGCATGGGAGCCGAGGTAAACAGAGCCCTCAGGTGACCAAAAGCCCTGTCCGCCTCAGCCGACCACTGCAAATGCACCGCACCCCACTTCAGCAGTGAGGTAATGGGAGCCGCTACCTGACCAAAACCCCAGATAAACCTCCGGTAGTAGTTGGCAAACCCTAGAAACCGCTGCACCTCCTTTACCGTGGTGGGAGTTGGCCAATTACGCACGGCTGAAATGCAGTCACTCTCCATCTCCACCCCAGAGGTGGAAATGCGATACCCTAGGAAGGAGATGGACTGCTGGAAGAACGGGCATTTCTCAGCCTTGACATACAGGTCATGCTCCAACAATCGACCAAGCACCCTGCGCACCAGGAACACATGCTCGGCGCATGTAGCGGAGTATATCAGAATGTCATCAATATACACCACTACACCCTGCCCGTGCAGGTCCCTGAAAATCTCGTCTACAAAGGCTTGGAATACTGATGGAACATTCATCAACCCGTACGGCATGACGAGGTACTCCAAATGCCCTGAGGTCACCGTCTTCCACTCATCTCCTTCCCGGATACGTACCAGATTGTAAGCGCTCCTGAGATCTAGTTTGGTGAAGAAGCATGCCCTGTGCATTGACTCAATCGCTGTGGCGATGAGTGGTAGCGGGTAACTATACCTCACCGTGATCTGGTTTAGACCTCGATAGTCAATACACAGGCGCAGACCTCCCTCCTTCTTCTTCACAAAAAAGAAACTCGAGGAGGCGGGTGAAGTGGAGGGCCGAATGTACCCCTGACGCAGGGATTCAGAGACATATGTTTCCATAGCCGCCGTCTCCGCCTGTGACAGGGGATACACGTGACTCCTGGGAAGTGTGGCGTCTACCAGGAGATTTATCGCACAATCACCCCATCGATGGGGTGGTAATTGAGACGCATTCTTCTTGGAGAAGGCGAGAGCTAAATTGGCATATTCAGGGGGAATGCACACGGTGGAGACCTGGTCTGGAATTTCCACCGTAGTAGCACCCACGGAAACCCCTAAACACCTCCCCGAGCACTCTCGCGACCACCCCGTGAGAACCCTCTGTTGCCAAGAAACAGTGGGGTCCTGACAAGCTAACCAGGGTAGACCTAGCACCACGGGAAACGCAGGAGAGTCAATGAGGAAGAGACTGATCTACTCCTTGTGACCCCCCTGCATTACCATACCCAGAGGAGCGGTGGCCTCCCTGACCAACCCTGACCCTAATGGTCGACTGTCTAAGGCATGAACGGGGAAAGGCACAGCCACGGGAACAATAGGAATCCCTAAACTAAGGGCGAACGATCTGTCTATAAAATTCCTAGCCGCGCCTGAATCGACGAGCGCCTTATGCTGGGAATGTGGGGAAAACTTAGAAAAAGTAACATACAAAAACAAGTGTGCAACAGAGGGCTCTGGGTGAGAATGGTGCCGGCTCACCTGGGATGACACCAGAGTACCCTGCCTGCTGCCTCGATCCCCAGAGGAACCGACCCGGCATCGACCGGCAGTGTGAACTCTGCGGCCACAGATGGTGCACGAGACGGAACCTCCTCCAGTCTCCCTACGCACAGCACCTCCCAGCTCCATGGGTACCGGAGCAGTGGTGCTGGGGGATGGAACCGACAATGGTCAATCAGGGCCCTGTCGTTCCATCCCGCGCCAACGGCCAGGGTCCCGAAAATCCATGGCGAACTCCTGGGCGCTCCTCGTCCCCTGCCTCAGATGGAAGAGACGTTCACCCGCCGCTCTACCCTCGGGTGGGTGGTCGAAGACTACCCAAAAACGACGGGTGAAATCCTCGAAGTGGTCCAGCGCCACATCTCCTTCCTCCCACACGGCGTTGGCCCACTCCAAAGCTTTCCCTGAGAGGCATGAGACGAGGGCGGACACCCTCTCACGGCCCGAAGGAGCCGGGTGAACGGTTGCCAGGTAGAGGTCCAATTGCAACAAGAACCCCTGGCCGCGTGCAGCCGTCCCGTCGTACTCCCGGGGATGGGCGAGACGAATCCCACTGGGACCGGGTGAAAAAGAGGCGCTAGGTGGAGACCCTGGTTGTACGGGTAGAGGCGCTGGAGGAACTCCCTGTCTCTCCCAACGGTCCATGGTCTGGACAACGCGGTCCATGGCGGCGCCGAAATGTTGAAGCATCGCCACATGCTCCCGGACGCGCTCCTCCACTCCTACTCCTGAGGCACCTGCTCCTGCTGACTCCATAGGTGGTTGTGGGATTCTGTAGTGGTTGCGTAACTGGTGGCAGAGAAGTCAGGCGCAGGAGATCAAAACTGGGTCATATACGTACTCGTTTAATAACAAACAAACGGTTCAAACAACACGAGAGTACATGGGCACAAAATAACCAGTAAATATAATGTGCACAAGCACTACAAACAACAATCCCACACAAAGACATGGGGGGAACAGAGGGTTACAGTGGGGCAAAAAAGTATTTAGTCAGCCACCAATTGTGCAAGTTCTCTCACTTAAAAAGATGAGAGAGGCCTGTAATTTTCATCATAGGTACACTTCAACTATGACAGACAAAATGAAGAAAAAAAATCCAGAAAATCACATTGTAGGATTTTTAATGAATTTATTTGCAAATTATGGTGGAAAATAAGTATTTGGTCACATACAAACAAGCAAGATTTCTGGCTCTCACAGACCTGTAACTTCTTCTTTAAGAGGCTCCTCTGTCCTCCACTCGTTACCTGTATTAATGGCACCTGTTTGAACTTGTTATCAGTATAAAAGACACCTGTCCACAACCTCAAACAGTCACACTCCAAACTCCACTATGGCCAAGACCAAAGAGCTGTCAAAGGACACCAGAAACAAAATTGTAGACATGCACCAGGTTGGGAAGACTGAATCTGCAATAGGTAAGCAGCTTGGTTTGAAGAAATCAACTGTGGGAGCAATTATTAGGAAATGGAAGACATACAAGACCACTGATAATCTTCCTCGATCTGGGGCTCCACGCAAGATCTCACCCCGTGGGGTCAAAATGATCACAAGAACGGTGAGCAAAAATCCCAGAACCACACGGGGGGACCTAGTGNAACTTTTTGGTAAAAACTCAACTCGTCGTGTTTGGAGGACAAAGAATGCTGAGTTGCATCCAAAGAACACCATACCTACTGTGAAGCATGGGGGTGGAAACATCATGCTTTGGGGCTGTTTTTCTGCAAAGGGACCAGGACGACTGATCCGTGTAAAGGAAAGAATGAATGGGGCCATGTATCGTGAGATTTTGAGTGAAAACCTCCTTCCATCAGCAAGGGCATTGAAGATGAAACGTGGCTGGGTCTTTCAGCATGACAATGATCCCAAACACACCGCCCGGGCAACGAAGGAGTGGCTTCGTAAGAAGCATTTCAAGGTCCTGGAGTGGCCTAGCCAGTCTCCAGATCTCAACCCCATAGAAAATCTTTGGAGGGAGTTGAAAGTCCGTGTTGCCCAGCAACAGCCCCAAAACATCACTGCTCTAGAGGAGATCTGCATGGAGGAATGGGCCAAAATACCAGCAACAGTGTGTGAAAACCTTGTGAAGACTTACAGAAAACGTTTGACCTCTGTCATTGCCAACAAAGGGTATATAACAAAGTATTGAGATAAGTATTTGGTCAATAACAAAAGTTTATTTTCCATCATAATTTGCAAATAAATAAATTAAAAATCCTACAATGTGATTTTCTGGATTTCTTTTTCTCATTTTGTCTGTCATAGTTGAAGTGTACCTATGATGAAAATTACAGGCCTCTCTCATCTTTTTAAGTTGGAGAACTTGCACAATTGGTGGCTGACTAAATACTTTTTTGCCCCACTGTATATACAAAACATGTAATTGAGGGAATTGAAACCAGGTGTGGAAAACACAGACAAAACAAATTAAATCTGGATCGACGATGGCTAGAAGACCGGCGACGCCGACCGCTGAACGCCGCCTGAACAAGGAGAGGAGCCGACTCCGGCAGAAGTCGTGACACACATATTTCCATTTACTGTAATAGCTCCGTGGAATATGACTCCTTTGAGGTCTGATCATCAGCCTGTCTAGATAAAGACCCCCTGCACCTCATCCCATTGACAAGCATGCTGCTTTGTGATTGGTTGGAAGGGCTGGTTTACTCAGACTGAGCCATGAGCGCCAAAATCCCTGTGCTCCCGGGATCGATGCTCAGAGTAACTCACGCCTCCTTATTTTCATCTCAAATTGGCCCATCTGTGCAGAATGTGTCCTTTAGCTGTACATTGATTTGGGGAAAGAAATGCAGACATCTGTGTATGTTTTTAAGCATTTACGTTTGTCATTCAGTCATGTTGTTATTGCAGCTTTCATGTAGAGTGTTAGCAGGTTAGATTAAGGCTGTTCATTTTATAAATCCCCTTCTCACTCTCCCTTTCTCCTTCCCTCTCCCCCTCTCGGACACCGCCTCTCTCTCTCAGGAATTTCATGTTTTTTGTTCATGTCTTGTAAAGACAGGACATGGGACCTGTTCAATGCTTTGCCTATCTATATTCCAAAACAGCCTGATAAAATGTGAGGTATGTGAATGTGAGAGTATTGTGTTGCGTTTTTGATGTCACTAGCTCCCAGTTAAGCCTCAGCCTTCTCAGAACAGTTTCCTGATTACACAGGACATGTAAATAAACGGATGCTACCATCTAATTCCTTAATAATTAAAAATTAAGCATGGGTCTGCACTCAGCATAACAATTCATCACGACTGCGTTTCCTGGCTCCAGAACTCTGGACGGTGCTACTCTCAGAACCAAACTCGCCCTTGCCCCTTTTAAACACACCCACGGCTGAAGGGTTCATTCTTGAAGAGATTTTGTGCATACCATGCAGTTTTCAAAGTGCAACATATTGCTTCCCTCATTATAGTATTGTACCAGGTTGTATTTTGAGTAATACAATCAAATTTCAGTAAACTGGTAGTTTAAAAAGGTCATGAATAGTCAAAATCATGTTTTTCATGAAATTGGATGATATTTGGATGAAGCCAGATCAAAGTATGATGATCAAGGTACGAAAAACAACTTCTGCTTCTATATTGATAAAGGTTGATAATAAAGTTACTAGTCCCCTCCCCTGTGCCAAACAATTGGATTCAGGAGGTGGGGTTATTAAGGGGATAGGGTTTCATTACCCTAACTCTCTCGTTTTAATACACCAATGGTAACATGATATTCTCTTACCTAATTTAAATAAGTACCGCCTTGTAACCAACATCGGAGAAGGCGTGTTTGCAGAGGGGAGTGGTTTATACAGCTAGATACTGTAGCTACTCTTCTGGTGGCCACATTTTACTGTAGGGTGTCAGCAAATATAATGAAAACCTTACCCTATTCATCTATGGCAAAGATACTTACAGTTGAAGTTGGAAGTTTACATACACCTTAGCCAAATACATTTAAACTCAGTTTTTCCACAATTCTTGACATTTAATCCTTGTAAAAAGTCCCTGTCGTAGGTCAGTTAGGATCACCACTTTATTTTAAGAATGTGAAATGTCCGAATAATAGTAGAAAGAATGATTTATTTCAGCCTTTGTTTTTTTCATAGCATTCCCAGTGGGTCAGAAGTTTACATACACTCAATTAGTATTTGGTAGCATTGCCTTTAAATTGTTTAACTTGGGTCAAACGTTTTTGGGTAGCCTTCAACAAGCTTCCCACAATAAGTTGGGTGAATTCTGGCCCATTCCTCCTGATAGAGCTGGTGTAACTGAGTCAGGTTTGTAGGCCTCCTTGCTCACACACGCTTTTTCAGTTCTCCCCACATATTTTCTATAGGATTGAGGCCAGGGCTTTGTGATGGCCACTCCAATACCTTGACTTTGTTGTCCTTAAGCCATTTTACCACAACTTTGGAAGTATGCTTGGGGTCATTGTCCATTTTGAAGACCCATTTGCAACCAAGCTTTAACTTCCTGACTGATGTCATGAGATGTTGCTTCAATATATCCACATCCTTTTCTTTCCTCATGATGCCATCTATTTTGTGAAGTGCACCAGTCCCTCCTGCAGCAAAGCACCCCCACAACATGATGCTGCCACCCCTGTGCTTCACGGTTGGGATGGTGTTCTTCGGCTTGCAAGCCTCCGACTTTTTACTCCAAACATAATGATGGTCATTATGGCCAAACAGTTCTATTTTTGTTTCATCAGACCAGAGGACATTTCTCCAAAAAGTACGATCTTTGTCCCCATGTGCAGTTGCAAACCGTAGTCTGGCTTTTTTATGGCGGTTTTGGAGCAGTGGCTTCTTCCTTGATGAGCGGCCTTTCAGGTTATGTCGATATAGGACTCGTTTTACTGTAGATATAGATACTTTTGTACCTGTTTCCTCCAGCATCTTCACCTGGTCATTTGCTGTTGTTCTGTGATTGATTGCACCTTCGCACCAAAGTATGTTCATCTCTAGGAGACAGAAGGTGAGATTGAAGGTGAGTTTGAAGGTAGGCCTCGAAATACATCCACAGGTACACCTCCAATTGACTCAAATTATGTCAATTAGCCTATCAGAAGCTTCTAAAGCCATGACATCATTTTCTGAAATTTTCCAAGCTGTTTAAAGGCACAGTCAACTTAGTGTATGTAAACTTCTGACCTACTGGAATTGTGATGCAGTGAATTAATCTGTCTGTAAATAATTGTTGGAAAAATTACTTGTGTCATGCACAAAGTAGATGTCCTAACCGACTTGCCAAAACTATAGTTTGACATTTGTGGAGTGGTTGAAAAACGAGTTTTGATGACTGCAACATAAGCGTATGTAAACATCCGACTTCAACTGTATATGTTTCCCCTTTCATCTGTGTCTGGTGTTAGCTAGTTACTGGTTAGCTAGGTCTTCAGCCAGCATGGAACAAAAGGGGGGGAAAGGTCGTTCAAAACTCTGACGCAGTTGTCATGTCAACACATCCTTCAATGCTGCATCACAAGAGACATGAAAACGGGAGATGTATATAAAAAAGAAGTGACATTATTGATGCAATTAAAATGTTATTTGAGTTGCTTTGTGTATCACCAAATTTGCTTGAGAAGAATTTACTGCAACACTGCTCTCTTCATTCAAAGACTCAAACATGGACTCTCTTACTGACAGTTGTGGTTGCTTCGTGTGATGTATTGTTGTCTCTACCTTCTTGCCCTTTGTGCTGTTGTCTGTGCCCAATAATGTTTGTACTATGTTTTGTTCTGTTACCATGTTGTGCTGCTGCCATGTTGTGTTGCTACCATGTTGTTGTCATGTTGTGTTGCTACCATGCTGTGTTTCATTGTGTTGCTGCCATGCTATGTTGTCATCTTAGGTCTCTCTTTATGTAGTGTTGTGGTGTCTCTTTTGTCAGGATGTGTGTTTTGTCCTATATTTTTATTTTATTTTAAAATTTTTATCCCAGTCCCCGTCCCTGCAGGAGGCTTTTTGCCTTCTGGTAGGCCGTCATTGTAAATACGATTTTTTTCTTATCTGACTTGCCTAGTCAAATAAAGGTTAAATAAAATAAAAATAAAAAAGATGACAAATTCCATTTCTGTTGTAGGGAAATAACCTTCTAACCAACCTGAAGGACTGCAGATGAGATTTTGCAACTGAAGGACCTTGTAAACATATATGATATATGTATTTGTAATAGTGCTGAGCGATTAGTGTTTTTTGAGGTCGGTTCGGTTTTGGTTCGATTACTAAATGTGCTATACATTATGTGGGTTGAAAGCTGTAACAAACACAGAATAAAACAATTAATAAAAGTCTCATGATGGTAGTGAATTACTGCTTATCACTTATTAACCATCATTTGTTCACATTACTTTACTTGAAAAAATATTTAAGTTGTGTATATAAGTCATTATCTTATCTCTATAGAGCTGTTGCCTATGCTGTAGAGATACCTTATCTCTATCCCTCTCGATCGTGCGTTCGTCTGTCTCTTCTATCTGACTCAGACCGGACAAGTAGGCTCACAATGGATTATGGTCATTGCAGTTAATTACCAGGTTTTCGCCGCTAAAGTATGTAGAATATTGGCCTGTTGGAAACTACAACTCCCTCCTACATCGCAAAGTTCGGGCTTGATCTGATTTATTTCTAGAGAAACTGCGCATTGAGCTCACAGGAAAAAAATTAACGAAATGGAATTCAAATAATTGAACCAACGTCGGTCAGTTAGTTGTTTAAAAAACAAAACATTTTGGTTAATCGCTTGAGTTTGAAATTATGAATTTCATGCTCTGATTGCAAAGGGTATTGTAGGCATGTTGTGACTAGGAACAGCAGTATCCTTCAAATACTGTACATACAAACATATGTATGTAGAATGCACATCTACCTTTCATCACCAGTATTGTACAGCCAGATGAGTCCCAGTGTTAAGTTAGACAAATTATTTTGGATGACAACACTGTCAAAAGGTGGTCATAATCAGTCAGCCAATTAGATATAAGTGAGGTCACTGAGCTCCCTCCGCCCCTCCTCACACCGAATGCCGCCCCCTCGCCAGCTCACTGTCCCTCCTCCGTGTTCAAAGCCTCTTATTGCCACATTAATACAACTACCCTAATTACCATGTCAATCACAAGTAATGCTTATTAATTACCCCTCAGAAAAGGACAATTTCAAGCAGCCAGTAGTCCCTTTAAAAGCCGACTGAAAGGCAGGCTGACTGTAGGGTAGGTTACTGAGAGAGAGAGAGAGAGAGAGAGAGAGAGAGAGAGAGAGAGAGAGAGAGAGAGAGAGAGAGAGAGGGAGAGAGAGAGAGAGAGCGAGAGAGAGATGTTTTCAGGCCCACTCCGCATTAGTCAATCTGCTGTCCAGATGTCTTCCACAGGTGACAGCTGCAATAGCCTAACAAGCAAATTAATCACGGAGCTTTTGTGGCGCTTCATTCTAGGGAAACTCATTTCGCTTCATAAAAGGCTTCATCTCGTGTGAAAAATGACAAATTGCGGCCATGGCATGATAGGGAGGACCAAGCAGCCGACTCTCATTTATGTCCCATGCCTGCGAGGTAGAGTGAAGTGGCAGAGGAAGGCAGAGAGAGAGAGAGAGACTAGAGAACTGTGCCACAACCAGGGAGCCAGTAATGAGGCCCAGCTCTGCCACTGTGGGGTAAAGTTCTGACGGGCCTCACAGGTGGCGCGCCCAGATTAAAAACCCACCCTGGTTATGAAGGCTGGCCTTTGAAGGAGGGGAATATAGCTCTGTCAATCATGCATTTTCCTGAAAGGGACTGGGCATTTTGAAAGCTTGGCACAACAAGGGTGTGGTTTTAGGGACTGTCTTTTGATTTTGGGTCCAGAGGAATGAAATGTCATTGATTTTGACATGTGGGACAGTGTGGTGCTGAAGTGTGATGCCTGTTATTATTTTTTACAAATTGAGAATTTTGATACATTCATAAAGCAATGTCACCATGTGTAATGTAGAGGCAAAATTACACTGAAAAAAACTAGAAATACTGTAGGGTTTTGAAACAGGCTTAACTGAAAGAGGAATGTAGGAAAAGTAGGAAAAAGGAACTCAAAATGTTACAAATGATAGCTTTACAGTATATCAAAAGAAAGTACGGGAAATTGAAAAATAACAATGACTACAGTGAGCAACAATGCACACAACTTTTGGGTTTACAAGAAGCAGAAAGTTAGTACTACAAAAAAAAGTATAAATCCTTGAAAGTCGTCCAACAAAAACAGCAATTATCATTGTTAAAGAGAAGAAGAAAGCATGGTGAGGGAAGAGGATTACACTCCTTCACAAGAGAAGAACATTCTCTGTTTGTTCCTCCTCATTTGTTGAAAGACATTCCGAGGTGACAGATGTCAGAAACAGCATAATTATCATCGCTCTGTCTCCTTTCTGCTTCTCCGGCTCATTGTCATCCCAGTTCCAGTCTTTAAATCCTTGCTCCAAGCCACCGTCATTGTGTAAAAATGTAAAAATCACAATCTAGTGATTTGACCATGGCACAAGGACAGAGGTCTTCTAGATAATCGGCCATATCTTCACAAGGAGCGGATTCCTTGAGCTCAGGAAATAGTGTGGAGTTGTCTTGCAGTAGAATTAAAGAGGTTTTGGTTTATTCAGTAACTCAATGCTGTAGTCTTCATCATACATCCTCTTATCTGCTTCGGTTGCTGTTCAAGCCGAATGACAAATGGAACGGGGCCCCAGTCGCTGCTGGTGTCTGTAAACACTTCAATCACCGCTATAGATTTTGTTTAATTTTCTATGTAATGAACGTTGTAGGGTGCACCGACTCTTGCACTGATCTCCACCGGGGCGAAAGCAGTTACGGACAACAAACCTGAGTGATGGCTTCATTCTATTGAGCCTTAGCTGCCACAGGGACACAGATGCAGCGATGAGGACTCCGCCTCTGAGACTGAGATAGGGCCAACCTCTGACTCTCCAACGCAGTCTCAGCACCAGATACCTCTTATCAAGACAGGCTGTACTATACATCTTCCAGCAGAAGACCATGGCGGAGAGGAGGGAGGGGGACATGTGCAGTGTGATTGGTGAAATGCTTAGTGCAGGTGACCGTTTACATGTTTGAATGAAATACGGTTAGACCATGAGCGGACCTATTACTGCGCCCAAGGCAGTTAGTGTCAGGTATTTGGGCCATATATCAGCAGGGAGGGCTGCAGGACACCCAGTGATGTCATACAGGGGGTGAGAGATGGACTCCAGGTGAGATGTGTGTTTGTCTGACCCTGGCTCCATGCTCCATTCTCCAGGCTGGGCTGATTTCTGAGGGACTTACATAAGAGGTGGGAGTCTGGAGTGTGGGAGGGACCACAGGTGAAAGGGGAGGTGAGGCTGGTCACACATTGCCTGGTCACACAGTGCGGTCAGGGCAGGGTACACTGACCTGGTGCTACTGAGCCAAAGTTGGGGTCACCGGTCACAATGGGATGAGAACATGAGAGCGGTCAGAGCCATTTCCAACATGACGTCATTTGACTAGTGTTGAAAGGTCCAAGGATCTCCATTTCTACCATGTACTATATGTACTATACTCAGTAATTTTGCTTTGATTAGTTGAACAGCTTTCTCTGCTTTGGTGCAACACCTCTTCTCTCTTGTTTGGAGAGGGGGGTTGCCCTGAGCTCTCCCCGTCTTAATCAGAAATTAGATGCTGGATTAGGGAGTGGATCCATGGGGAGGCCAAGGCACTGGGTGGTTGGGGGCTGAGGGGTAGAGCGGGGGTAGTTGGGGAGGGGACAGGAAGTGGACTAGTGTCTGCTGCTAGATACCGTGGCAGTACACACAGGCGGACACACAACCACCGCTCCTCCCCTGGGGGCCAGGAAGCTAATTAGCTCTTAAAGCATGTATTTATCACAGATAAACTGTCAAACAATCTCACTGGCATATCCCCCATGGAAACAAGAACTACTCATTAGTTTGTTCAATTAATCTTTCTTTTCCCTCTTCAGTCTGGCCCCCCATGTGTACTCTGTCTGTTTTCAAAGTCGGTCCAATGAAGACTTTGGATGTCAGATGTCCATGCAGTACATTCATGTAGGTGCCTTAAATATACCTCTGTCAGGCTGTAATAATGGGTTTAATGACCATACTAGATTTTTATGTTAGAGAGAATACAGGTAATACAGGTATTAGGAAATGAGATGTGGGTAGGCCTTGTGATTATGATAGCATGTGAATGATTGAAACAAACACAAAAGGCTGAACACAAATCACAGCTCAGTTTTGCATAATGAGGCAATGGAGGAGAAGCCAATCCTAAGAAATACAACCTCCGATCAAAAATGTGTTCTCATTTGACATTCCAATAGCCCTGAGAAGCAGCTGTCTGCATAGCTCTGTCACAGGTTGATTCAACTTAACTGAAGGAGTACTCGAGTGGATTCTCTTCATGGTTGGTTCCCATTATTAATTGTGCTCAGCCTTGTTCTCCAGTGGAAGGCAGTCATGAGCACAAGGCCTAAAGCCTTCAGCATGCTTTGGTTCAGCTGGCACCTAGCCGAACTCAGCTAGGCTAACGAGTGTCCTAGCATACTAGCTTAAAAGACCTTTGCTTGAAAAATTTGAAAAAAGCGGCAATAGTACTGTTTGTCCATCTTGAGACGCCATAGCTAGTATACACTTTCTGAAAATAGTTAGAATTAATCTAAGATAACTAAAGAAATATGTCATTAATTTTGACGTTTTTGCCGAGGACATCTTAGTTGCGCAATTTTAACTAAGATGTTTGGTGCAGTATTATCAAGTGAAAAAACGTGCATGAAAACAATTAGTCTCTCGTTGAATGACAAACACTTAATTGAAGAATCCCTACTGTTGATCAATCACCAGCGAAGGGGCGTATACTTCGGCTAGTGACTTCGGCTTGCCTCGAGAAAAAATGTAATGTGCACAAACAGCCCCCCAAAAACCTTGCCAAAATCCAAAACGAACAAAAACTTCACCAAATGTTGTCATAATATATGCAAAACTGTTCTAAACTGTTTCGAATGGGAAGCATGCGAACGCTTTAACCCACTACAGTCCTAGGGATTCATAATTGTCTTGATTCCAAACTGAGTTGATTCCAAACTGCTGATGTCTGTACATTTATGGATTGGTCAAAGTGACTTGCTAAGATGCCGAGTCCGCTCATAGTGTTTACTAATCATTGTGCTTACATTTTGGAGCTCAATTTGATGTATAGTCTGTGTCTGTCACTAGACTAGGATTTCTGCTTATTGGCCAATATTGGTATTCTGTGTGATACATAACAAACATGTCAAAGGATTTAATGACACTGCTATTTCTGTCTCAGTGGCTCATTGTTCATTAAAATCATTAAAAGTGCATTTACAGTTCAAGCACTGCTGGTTTTTGAATGTCACAGACATAATGGATTTGTTAAACTAACATTAAAGTTGTTAGAGTGCTTTGTTTAAGGTCAGACTCCTCCTGTCACTGGTGTTGCCTTCGATTCTTTGATTAAGGAAATGTCTACAACAGACTTATGGTGAGGTGCCATTCCTCTGTGACACATCCTGTCCTTAGCNCGGCCCATTCCATCACTCTAATTCACTCTCTACACATCCATATTTCATTCAGCCTCGGCCTTAATGAAAGCCATGGCAACTTCACCACCACTGTGTCTCAAAACACACAAGCTGAACACAAAATATCATGAAGAAGCACATTGGCCTTCATACAAAACAATATGAAAGGGAAACAGGCCCAGAAGTTGTGCAGAGGAGAGGGTAAAATAGCGGATGGGTGAGAGACAGAAAGTGAGAGGGGGGGGAGAGAGAGCGAGAGAGAGAGAGAGAGAGAGAGAGAGAGAGAGAGAGAGAGAGAGAGAGAGAGAGAGAGATGGGGGAGAATCTGGGGCAGAGGGAGAGAGAGAGGAGTTCTGAAGGCCTGTGACTGACTAGGGAGGCCATCTGCCTGGAAGAGCCCTGGCTATCTCCCATTCCCAGTCTCCCCCTCTTCCAATCCCTAGCCCCCCACTGCACAGACAAGTGCCTGTTTATCCCAATGCCCTTCATATGACATTAGCACAGTTCTCATGTGCAATACAGTTATCTTCCGCTGGCCTGAATATGCTATGATTTTAAGTAACGTTTGCTGTGTCTCTTTCCCCAGGAAACAAACACTACATCCCCACTAAAAGGTTGCTGGGAGGCCCTGGTGACTGGGTGGTGGAGGGCTGTTACCTGGGCACACGCACAGTGTTTACATGGCCCTGTCCTCCTGGACAACCCTCCACCCCCCCCACCCTCCTTCCTGCCCCCTGCAGCACTGGCAGGAAAAGCACCATGTCAATTCCCAGCAGGCACTGTAGGTCCAGGCTCGGGTTATTGAAAATCTGTGTACCTCCATTTTCCCATTTGTCTTACTAAGAGCAAAAGGCTGATAGGCTCGGCTTAAACAATAATCCCTTATTGTCAGAGCTCTCCAATATTAAACCACAACCTTATGGGATCTTCACAAGTAATTTAGTGCAACAAAGTTCTTCACATCTCCCTCTATTTACTTTTGATCATTGCCTACACAAAGGAAGGAACATGATATTTAAAATTGGAGAGGGAGCAAGCATTTATCCTGAGCTTTTATACAGAAAATACTTTTAGAAGACAGATTAGAGAGCATTCTTTTTGCTATAATTATGATTTGGATATCACCTAGAATTTACCCAGTAGCTCTATGAATGATTTATCACATCATATATAACTGATCATTTAGACTTTGGTATGTCTCATTTATTCTAGAAAATGATCTCAATAAGCAATACTGCTAACCTTCCATCTTCAACAGTGACGCACTACACTCATAATATCGGTACAGCAGGGGTCCTCCAACATACAGCCTAATCCAATCTTTGAATTTTGTCTCTGCAGAATAAACAATATTGGCCCGATATTTACTATTAGTTGTGTAGATACGGGGATGAACATTTTCTGAGGAAATTAAACAAATATTTATAGCGCTTTGGAAATCAGACATACAAATCATGAGCAAGGAATCAATCCCGTCTTTGATAACAATCCTGAATGAAAGTTCAACTGGATAGAGTGAAATGGTGAGGCCTTTCCAAAAACATCAGGGTCACTGCTGGTTGTTGTTTCACTATGCACTACCAACCCCCAATGTCCAAGCATAAGTCTCATCTGCTCTGCTACAGGTAGCTAGCTCTCTCATTGGATATGCAACACCCCGACTGTGGAGCTTAACTGATTAACACAGCCAGTCACCAGATTAATTAGTCCCGTAAATTACGCCATCATTAGTCAATTGATTATTTCTAAATAATTACACTAAATGCATGGCATGAGGTGGGTGCAGTCGCTGTAAAATTCAGGATTGCTCTCACACACACTAATAAAGCTATTGGAAACATTTCAGTATTTCTACATAGGGAAAAAAACATTAGTTGGCTTGGGGTTTTTTCCACAACATCGGTTTTGCATAATGGAGCATTGGAGGAGAAGCCAAACCTAAACCAAAATACAAGGAAAACAACCTCAGATGACATTGTCTTCAGCAGTTCTCATTCTATTTGCTTTGCACTGAGCTATAGTACATGAACCCAGTCTGTCCTGCCAGGTCTATGGCTCTGAATTGGACTGTTATACAACCATTTCATGTTGGCACATCCGTGATATACAAAACATCCCCTACCTGCACTCACTGAAACACATGTATCAAAGAGGCTTTTTGAATAAATGGTCTAAAAGCAAATACAAACTATCCAGATTAGTCTATTATCCTATTAGAGCCACTCAGAACAGTATGATACAGGGGAGATAAAGAACAGGCCAGGCCCATCATAGGACATTAAATGGGGGCAGGCAGACATCCACCCCCACCCCCCCAACTGACCGCTTTCTGTTCTCAGAGAAACAGCAGACCAGAGCAGAGAAGAGACAGTCTGTGTCTGGGCTTAGAGAGCGGGTCCTACAGGGTTCAGACGCGGCCTAGCTAGTGAACGCCACAACCTCTCCCTCTCTCTTGAATCGAACAAATAAACTGCTACCTAAGTCATATTTTTGTGTATGCAAGATGGAATTCAACATCAACAAAGCATATGCACGCACAAACAAATGATTCTGCTGGAAATGAAAAATAAATATTTCTATCCAGGTTATTAAAGGCAAACATGAACAAATATGGAATATGATTTGTTCTCATCTTATCAAAGAGGCCTGGTTTTGTTGCACATCCAAAGGCAACTAGGGATTGATTCCCTGGCTTGACACCAGCACTCAAAGCTTCAGAGGAAAGAGGCAAGCAGGAAGGCAGGGTGGCAGGCATGAACAAGCCACCCAAGATTACCAACAATACTCTAGCTAGTCCCTTATGAGACTGTGTGTCTGTGGATGTACAGTATGTGTGCACAAAATGACTTTTCAAGCAGGGCTACAAACGTCGTGCATCTCCTGGATACACCATGCTCTCACTTTGACTTACTATGCTTTGTTATGTTCCGACTTCACATAAGCAAATTGTCTCAAAGGGGATTTGGGGAGAAATGGTTAGTTAAGACAGGCAAAGACTAACGCATGATGACACTGTGTTTAATGAGTTTGAACTCTCAATGTAAGGTAAAAGAAAGGAATGAAGAAAGGAATGAAAGAAGAAAGAGTGAAAGAAAGCTTGCATATGAAGAAAGTAGAAAATGGGAAGACAGAATCCCATTCCAAATAGCCCCTAAAGCAGCCTCTTTAAAGAAGCAGTCTCAGCATAAGGTAATCCCTTTGCAGATAAAGAAGTTCTTTCCACTCATAATCAACATATACAGTAATGCATCATTTTCTGCAGATAGCAAGAGCAGAATTAATTCAAATTATTTTAAGTTTTTGTTAATTGCTTTTGGTGCCTGAAGCAGTTCACTGCAGTGGCTCGTGTCTGAGCACTGCTAAACTACTGCAAAGTTTACAATCGCCTGCATTAGCGGCCCCCTAATTCATGGACTTATCTCCCAGCTCTAAAGTAATGGTTTATGAAGCATTCAGGTCTTTATCTGTGTGTACACCTCCAATGTGATCGCGAGGCTAAATGATATTTCCGCTAACACTCATCCCTTAAATTAAAAAAAGCAGTGGGCATGCATTTCCGTGGACACAATCTAATACTCCCGATCCCAATGGGGCATTTACGGAGGGTTTTATAACTCTAATTATCTTCCACAATTACAGTATATCAACTTTTAGTGGCCCATTGTACTCCCGTAATACATCAAGTGGACAGGTGGCTCCACCACGTAGAGTATTGGTCTCGCATTGGCTAGCAAAGAAACACAAGTTCAGGAAGATGCAGTGCTCTATCCCTGGGTGATTACGAAGATGGCATATTGAGTTTTTAATAGAGTGGCACCAGGAGCATTGGAGCACATCCTTGCTTGTAATGCAATCGCAATGAGCCAGTGTGGCTTGACTAAGCCTCATTGTCAGTGTCAGATGGAGAGGGCCATGCTGTGCTGTGCTGTGTGGGAAAACCACGGTAGAATGAGGTTTTAGCATTTAAACACTCATTTCTCCCTGAGGAGGAATACAATCCCAGAATGGTTTGGGGTATACAATTCCAGGTATAGACTGGGTATAGTCTCCCATTACAGGTAGATTCTCTAGTTTTTGGAATAAGTCTGGTGCAGGCAAAAATATTTCAACATATATCCACATTGCAGGGGCAGGTTGACAAACCTCCTGATGCTACTTCTCTCTGAATCAAAATAACAGATTGACAGTGTGTGGCCTTGGGACAGCTTTTGGCCATTTCATGTCAGGATTGTATAGTAGGCCGAGTGGAAAGTCTACAGTATCAGTTTGTTTTGTGGATGTTGGAGGGGCTGGGAACTAGTCCTGATCATATACAGTACCAAGCCTTCCGACACAGACAGATAGGGCCCCCCACACCACAGCACCGGACGACTGCCGATGGCTGAGCCTCTGACAAAGCTGTTAATGTTCTGCAAAGAATGTGCAAATTGCAGAAACGAGTCCAAGTGTGGGCAGAAAACACTTCTGGTACTTAGAACCAGCGATGGAACAAATTTGGTCAAATTGGTAAAGTGCCCAAAGGGAGGAGGGAGATGTTCCACGGAAAACCAATTCCAAGCTTGGGTGAGCTCGGGATTGTTTGGAAACTCTCCAATCTGGGGGCTTGCATTGAATTCCACGTCGGGCAGAAACTGAAGATTAGAATAAGGACCAAAAGAGCAGCAAAGGTACCACACAGGATGGTTCCTATAATGTTGCATTACAGTTACACTGTAGAAGCAAACATACGCCTTTCACTAACAGACACATTGTAAAAACATTACGATTGATTGCGTGTAGACTCATTCAATGGCCAGTAATGGGTGACGTAGATTTAGGTTCTGCTTTGTGAGGTCTGTTTGGAAAGCATCCTGTTTCCTGCTTTGATTTATTACTGGTAGCATCAATTAAGAACAGCCATTCCTGCAGGAGCTGAAGAGCTGCTGATGGATCTGTCATGGGACTGCATGATCAAAGAGAAAGAGAGAGTGAGAGCGAGAGAGGGCAAAATCTCATGCAATACCACATTTATTAGGGATTTAAGAGGCTTGTACTACATGGTGTAGCCACTGAAACAGTGCAGCTTAAATCATAAACAGCATAATGGAGACCTTAAAATGTTCGAACACATTAACAAATTTCCAATGAATGAGCTCCCAAGATAATGTCAGTGAGACCTTGAAGCCTCCAAACATGCATTAACCCCCGGACCCCCTCAGTCCCCTTGGTCCAGCTCATAAGAGTCACTGAAACCAGATTCTGATTTATAAAATCATTAAAATCCTAGGTTGTGTCATATCCCTGCGGCTTTTTCAAAGATACATTTTTAAGCACTGCTAAGCCAAAGAACCATCTCAATGTGAGTCAAAATTGAGAGCATGTAAATTATTTGGCCGCATATCATGTTTTTTTCATAAGCTTAAAAATATAAAAAGAAACGTCCTCTTACTGTCAACTGCATTTATTTTCAGCAAACTTAACATGTGTAAATATTTGTACGAACATAACAAGGTTCAACAACTGAGACATAAACTGAACAAGTTCCACAGACATGTGACTAACATAAATGGAATAATGTGTCCCTGAACAAAGGGGGGGGGGGGTTCAAAATCAAAAGTAACAGTCAGTATCTGGTGTGGCCACCAGCTGCATTAAGTACTGCAGTGCATCTCCGGGCTCTTCGCTGGCCATGGCAGAAAACTGACATTCCTGTCTTGCAGGAAATCCCGCACAGAATGAGCAGTATGGCTGGTGGCATGAGGGAGGAGGGTGTCTTCCCTGTAACGCACAGCGTTGAGATTGCCTGCAATGACAACAAGCTCAGTCCGATGATGCTGTGTCACACCGCCCCAGACCATGACGGACCCTCCACCTCCAAATCGATCCCGCTCCAGAGTACAGGCCTCAGTGTAACGCTCATTCCTTCGATGATAAACGCAAATCCGACCATCACCCCTGGTGAGACAAAACCGCGACTCGTCAGGGAAGAGCACTTTTTGCCAGTCCTGTCTGGTCCAGCGACGGTGGGTTTGTGCCCATAGGCAACTTTGTTGTCGGTGATGTCTGGTGAGGACCTGCCTTTCAACAGGCCTACAAGCCCCCAGGCCAGCCTCTCTCAGCCTATTGCGGACAGTCTGAGCACTGATGGAGGGATTGTGCGTTCCTGGTGTAACTCAGGCAGTTGTTGTTGCCATCCTGTACCTGTCCCGCAGGTGTGATATTTGGATGTACCGATCCTGTGCAGGTGTTGTTACACGTGGTCTGCCACTGTGAGGACGATCAGCTGTCTGTCCTGTCTCCTTGTAGCGCTTAGGCGTCTCACAGTACAGACATTGCAATTTATTGCCCTGGCCACATCTGCAGTCCTCATGCCTCCTTGCAGCATGCCTAAGGCACATTCACGCAGATGAGCAGGGACCTTGGGCGTCTTTCCTTTGGTGTTTTTCAGAGTCAGTAGAAAGGCCTCTTTAGTATCCTAAGTTTTCATAGCAGTGACCTTAATTACCTACCGTCTGTAAGCTGATAATGTCTTAACGACCGTTCCACAGGTGCATGTTAATTAATTGTTTATGGTTCAATGAACAAGCATGGGAAACAGTGTTTAAACCCTTTACAATGAAGATCTGTGAAGTTATTTGGATTTTACGAATTATCTTTGAAAGACAGGGTCCTGAAAAGGGACGTTTCTTTTTTTGCTGAGTTTAGTATACACCAGGGATGTCCAACCTTGTTCCTGGAGAGCTACCATCCTGTAGGTTTTCACTCCAACCCTCATATAGCGCACCTGATTCCAATAATTAGTTGCTTGAAAATCTGAATCAGGTTGGTTACAACTGGGGTTGGAGTGAAAACCTACAGGAGGGTAGCTCTCCAGGAACAGGGTTGGACAGCCCTGGTATACCCACTCCCCATGCGCATGTGTAAGCCACCAGGAGCCAGTGTAGAGGGCCTGATTACTAAAGCCTGGTGATCTGTAATACCGCATTCTACCTTCCACTCTACCATCCCCATCGGGACTACAAACAGGGGTTAATAGACACAGGGACAATGCACCATTCAAGACAATAACATCCTCATTCCCCCAATATTAAAGAATATCTTTAAAAAAGTGATATGAAAAATCCTCAGACAACAGCAATAGCAATGCACAGAGTACACTGTGTTGTATAGTGCTGTGCTGCAGGTTGAAGTTTGGAAAGGCAAACATAAAGGTGAGGAGTATGAGGGATATGTGGGGGCTGGGAGGGACACGTTAAAAATAAAGTGTGTGGGCCCTAGAGTTAGCATGCCACCCAACCTCCCTCCCCAACCCCTGTCCTGGTGCTGCTTGACTGAGACAGATGGGGAATGTAAATCAAGGCAGCTGAGTGGAGAGCGCTGGTGACAGCGCATTAGGGCCCCTCTGAATGAACTGTCACAAGTGCACGGCGAAAGTAAAGTTTGATCATACGTGGCCGCCGTCCTGTCAGACATCCTTAAAAGCAAATGGGGCCTAAGTGCAGCACAGCTCCGCCGAGGCTGAGATGACAGTTGGAGTCGGAGGAGAAAGGGGGCATCTATGCCCCATCCTCTCCTCCATCCCAGGGAGAGGAGAAGAGGACAATGAGGTGAGGAGGAGTGAGGAAGAGGGGCCAGGATCTCTCTCACCCTGTACCATGGCCCTCCCAGTAAAAGCATCTGACAAAGTGTCAGCCTACCACATCATCATCCGTATCATTAAGGCCCAGGACCCAACTTTTATGCTGCTCTCGCAAACCGTCAAGGATCCGGACAAATTTTCCCCCAGCATGTGCATTTTCTTGCCAACACTGGAAAATCTAATTGGAAAAAGGTACTATTTTATTCATCAATATGATGGAGCTCTGAGTCAGAGTTGTCAAAGAGTGGCTCTAGGAGTGAAGCACTGCGTGCTACTGGAGACTGGAGAGAGGCAGCACTGTGGGAATACTGTACATTAAATTCCATCCAGCCCATGTAAATGCCACTATATGTAAGTCCTATACACACAAAGCAATTACAGCTACTTAAGAGAAGAGCTCAGCTACATTACAATGATGGCAGTGACTGATTATACAGCAGTTGGCAGATCTAACTCATCTGGTGGACCACCATAATGAATGTAGGATTAAATAACTGTACAACATCAGTCTCGTAAACCCGACCCTAGGCAACAGTGACTCTTTTGGCATGGAGGAACTACGTCACTGCCAATGTCACTACCTACATTTTTATGAGTGCATAGTTTTCATCAACAACCTTCACTAAAACTACTGCAAAGGCTTTGGCTGCAAACTTTAGTTTTGAATCACGATTCATTGGGAGAGTTGTTTGTCTGAAGAGGACCGACCCCGGAACAAATTTTTACTCTTATTGAAGTTGCCAAAATAGTCCATCATTGAACCTAGACCCTAGTCACTGTTTCCTAGCATCGGGTTTTCAAGACTAGTACAACATGGAGGCCAAGCAGAACTCCATTTCAGATATCACAGAGGCCTTGTTACTCCCAAAACGTCATCCATCAGACTAGAAAACAACATAATGTACAGTAGGAATAATTATGCAGGTACAAAGCACTGTCCCTTTCTATCTTTTATGACTGAGTTCCAGGCCCCCAGTCAGTCAGTCAGACCAGGCAGCGATGGGGAACATGTTTACCTCACCCCAGTCCCTCACTCAGACGCTGCTCCTTGGTGTTTGCTACTCCACTCTTCCATTAGACCGTGTGTAGAGGCCCGTGCCCACTGTTTAGACTGGCTCTGAGGTGCTTCTAGCTGTAGGAGACTGGCCTCCCCATCCTCTCAAACCCACTCTCACTAGGTCCCCCGTGGACCAGCACACCTTATTTCTGATGCAAAAGAGAACTTCCATAAGTGCCCCGCTGGAGATGAGAGAGAAACAAACAAAGAAATATCCAGACATAGATTGAACTTTGTTGTTCTCAACCAATTTGTTTGGTGGGGTTAGTGGGAAAATGGGCTGTTTTACAAATGGAATGCTTAGACACTTAAAAATGCACTAGATATGCGTGTAACGCTTGCATATCCAATGTGGGATTATCATTAAGACATAAAAAATGCATACATTTTCAGAAGCCATTTAGAATCCCTGTGAACACATCGCTTGTTGTATTTGGTGCCTCAAAAGATGACTTATGGTGTAATATACTGTAAGTACTAACCTATATGAGACGATTAAACTAAATAAACAGACTAACACCATTTTTTTGTACAGTATATGATTGTACCCAATTCATTCTTCAACCACGGCGGACGACATCAGCCCCCTAAAGCTCCCAAATCCAGCTGATGCTAACTCAAAAAGGGCCTTATCTCCTCTGGCTTTCCACAGCAACACTCGGAGGACGGGCATCGACCCAGGTCTAACAGTGCGTCTGGACCATCACGGACAGCCATTAAGAGCAATTCAAGTGGACGGAGGGAGTGCTTGACAGGTCCAATCTCAGTGACAGATGTCATTATAACCTGTAAAATGTGATACTGGCACTTTAAGGTTATATCACCTTACCCCTCTGCTCTGGTAGTGCTAGGCCCATCTGCTGGCTCTATAATAAGGCTGGCCTCTTTGTTGTGGGTCTAACAGGCAATCTCTGTCCTCCTGAAGAAAAGACTGACCATCCAGCCCTGAGTGCTTGATATACTAAAGCATAATGAACATCTCTGCTGAAGAGCTAGAGAGTAAAGACAAAGAGAACTGTTAGTGTGTAGATAAAGATGCTCTCAGACCAGGCCAACTCGTCTTCTTGGGTATCACTTTTATTCAAATGGAGGGTTAGGAAGATCAAGGTTATTTCCTCTCAGAATCCCCTATCTTTGAGAGATAAACGCACACGTTTATTAGTTGCCAAACACTTGATGCACCACTCCATAGCCTGGGCCCTACAAAGTCCTTGAAATGAGGAGCCGTTAAAAACATACTTTAACTTTCATCATTGCCACAGTTCAGATGACAATTATGGCAGCCCAGGTTTAATCGTAGCATCGGGTAGTTCATTTTCTCAATGTCAACATGAAGCCCTGTCAAAAAATGAATTCCCTCTTTCTCTGGGCAGATAAGCAGGCTTCACTGCACCGGGCTCATTCAGAGGAAAAAAACTTGCCCGTCACAAGGCAGCGACTTGCATGTTTTCTTTTTTTTTCTTTTTTCTCTTTCCTCCCCCTCTTCTTTTTTCAGAAAGCCACCCAAGAAGAGATTAATCATGAAGGGAAAACTCAACTTCACCCTCTAGCTGCAGGTCACAGTTCTTATTTCGTGTGGAATTGGCTTTGGGAAAGCAGAAGGCCTGCCGGGGGGCAGGGACCTGATATGAGAGGAATTTGAGAATGAAGCAGAGGGGATTGATTAGCCCACTTCATATCCCACACTCCGTAAGCACACTCCAGCTGCAATCTAACACACCGCTGAGCTGAATAGACAAGAGAAATTGGATTCCTTCCTAATATTTAACCTTCAAGTCAGCTCTAACAGCTGTTGATGGGTTGCTCTCCCAGGTAGTTACAGGAGCACATTTTACACACCGCATAAGAGAGAGAAAAACAGAGATGTGATGACTTTTCTAGAAGTTATTCAATTACAGTGGTGCAAAGAGCTGTGGATACAGGGCACCTGCAGATGACTAACTAACAAATTGATGCTCTAAATAATTATTCCCCTAGAAATGTGTGAACGTACGCAGGCATGCATAAACACACACACACACGAGCACAGAAATTTCAGTACATGTGCAATTAATACCAACAGTTAGGATAATGGACATATCTCATATTGCTGTATTGGTTTATGTTCTTCGAATGGGCCCATTTTTAGACTTTAGACACAATGCTTTAGAAAACATCTACTGTGGCATTCCAACCAATCATCACATTTCACTGACAGATGTCAGAACAAAGCATGATGGGATCTCGCTCTCTCACTCTTTAGTCTCAAGTGTAACTACTATTTGCGTCTGATTTCCAAAGGCATTTTACATGAATTTGACTTTGCCCAGATAGACTTACCTTATTCATATTTTTGATTGATTGCAGTGCTATTCGTAGGCACATTGCCATATGGGGGACAACAATTGAAATCTAGTGACTTCATTTAAAGTCAAAAGAGATGCAGTCTATTCACATCCCCCATAGCGTTCTCTATGGCAGCCTTTAGAATGTGTTGACGGGAGTGGAGGAGGTAATCATGCTCTTTTCTCAACTCATTAAGTCGAACAGTTTATTCCAAGCAAAGTGTTGCTCATTTGAATGGGCACAAGAGCGGATGTCTTATGATAATTTAGTGCTTAGAATTGCAGAATATTGAAACGGATTCATTAGTGGAGTCACACGTTTTAATATTAACATCTTCTGTTCTATTACTGCATTAATGCCTGAAGACATGGAGAGAGAGGCTCTCCTTCTCCTCAACCAACACTGCAGGCCACATAATCGGGGCAGGGGCTGCAGTACTGCTCTAGGCCTATGGCACAACATGGATATCCAGACCACATGAAAAGAGTGAATTTTAGGTAAATTAGCTATTAACTGACTTTTTAATTCCCCAAAATGAGTTTGTCGTCTCCATTTTAAAAGCATATTATAAGTGTGAGAAAGCAATTCAATAAAGTGGTCTGGTACAAATCTATACTTAAATGAAGCATTACATTCAATTACAGTTCAGCTTTTATCTTTGCCTTTAGTTGATATAACCAATGAATCATACTGAGATGTTCTTAATTCATTACGGCTTCTCTTCTCTATGTTTGTCAGTGTATGTCTGTGTACACATGCATGGTAGAAAGAAAGAGAGGAGAGAGAGAGTGTTATCAAGGGGAAGAAATTGATCATGTTCTAAGTTCTGAAAATGAGATGTTGACAATGTGTTGCACCATTTCTTTCCCTGCTTCACCTTTTGACAATGACTCTTGCTATATCCATGACTTATTTCTACTGGGTATAGTAAATAAATGCTAACTCTATCTTGTAGACACTATTAAGGTTTTGCGAAGGAGGATGCTCTTCCAGACATGAGCTGAGTGCATAACAGTAACAAAGCAAGCCCAACAAACAGTCCCCTTTTCCTGGAGTTTCAACACAATGACTATCGAGCAAACACATAAACACCAACTCACTGGGGAGCCTGGGCACCAGAAAACTATCTCACAACACAAACTAATTGGAGAAAAAAAATACTAATTCTGACATTCCCCGAAGAGAGTCTTTCATCTTATAAATAGTGGCTGCAGACTTGAGTATTTTTTGCTTAAGTAACACAGCATAGCAGATGATGGGAGTCGTTTCCCTTGGTCCCAGGGGCCCAGCATCACAAAGAACACTTGTTCAGCGACTCGCCGATTGGGTCCCAAACCCAGGCTGTGACAGTGCCCAACCTCACCTAGAAACCTGCTCTATTTGCATTCTGCATCTCCAGACGCTCTGCGCCAGGCGCCTTCTGAGGGGATGCTACATCCCAGACATGGCATCAGAAACACACACATAAATTTGTTTCTCTCCCCCATCTCCCCCTCCATCTTTGTCTGCTCCTCTCATCCCTCTCTCCCCCTCATTTGTCCCATGGCTTCTTTCCTCACATCACAGTTCACATGGAGGAGAGACTCCGATCCAATTTTTAAGTTTCCTTGTCTAATTACTATCTGTATTTCTATATCCTCAGGCTGAAGTGTGAGCCATGCTATCCTCTTTTTAAGTCCTGAAACGTATGTTTAATTGAGCATTGGATATGTCGTTTTGAATAAAACAACAGTGTAAAATAAAGTTCACTTGAACTTACACTTGAAATCCCAGAGCTGCATCCATTCTATAAAACGCAGTGATGTTTTGAGTTGAATTTACGTGTGGCATCTTCTCTCTTTGCTGAGGCGTTCTCTCAACCTAATTTCCCTGACACATTCATAGCACATGTTTTGGATCTGCTCCTGTGCCTTTTATTCAGTAGACTGGTTGCATTGTTGTGTCGGTGGCCATGTAGACTGGAGTGGAACGGGGCCCAAAGAGAGGAAGAAAAACTGTGCCTCCCAATCTGCCCATCTGTGAGAGGGGAGAAGACACAGCGACACTCCACTGTCGACTCTTTAAACTCTGGCCCCCACCCTCTCCTCTCCTCGTCTGTCCAGACAGTCACACTCCATGCTGGCACATCATTTGCTATCGCTCCAAATGCCCTCATTAATTTATCGTCCCCAGTGAAACCTCATATACCAATCACTGACATTTATTTTATTTTTCTAATTAAATATAATTTTGAAGCTCTTTAAATCCAGCTTCATCCAAACACACTATCTAATTTTTTCATTTGCTTTTGTACATGATATAAGACATCAACTCAATAATTTATTAAATTACTTTTCCCATTCATTTCCTTCTATCTATAATTGATCTCTTCAGTCAAAATTCTGTTGTTCCTCTTACTCAACCAGTCTACGGAGAGGCTGCGTGACATCACTGTGAACACTGGACCGCCAGCCCCCCTCCTGCAGCCCCCCTCACACAGACACACTCCATTCTTCTGGACCTCTGTTCCTATGGCAGGGTTAGGGATGGGCCTGGGGCCTGGGGCCTGGTTTTGACAGGGTGGTCAAATGCAATGGAGCTACCCCTCTACCAATGTTACTCTTTAGGATATGAAAACACATTGGAAGATATCTTCTATAAACTCAAATAGTCTGAGGTGTAAATATGGACAGTGGACCTTAGCGTAAAGCCAAACCTTGGACTCCAGGAAGAGTAACTGCTGCTTTTTCAGTAGCTAATGTGGATCCTAATAAAATAAATAAAATACTTTTTCAAGCATACTGCAAAATTCTTAAATGGACACATCATATTAGATACTTTCTGTCCTCTGATTTCACTGGTATTGTCATGCCAACCTATATAAATATGAATAAAGAGGGTTCAATATTGATGTTGCTGCTAGACACTTCTATTAAGTGCTCCCACCCAAAATATGACACACAATTATCTATTTAGGGTTAAGACTCAATCTGGTTTATGGAAAAGGAGGGTGGTTGTTATCCACATAGGAGATATCCACATACAGTGAGGGAAAAAGTATTTGACCCCCTGCTGATTTTGTGCGTTTGCCCACTGACAAAGAAATGATCAGTCTATAATTTTAATGGTAGGTTTATTTGAATAACAACAAAAACAAAAATCCTGAAAAACGCATGTGAAAAATGTTATGAATTGATTTGCATTTTAATGAGGGAAATAAGTATTAGACCCCCTCTCAATCAGAAAGATTTCTGGCTCTTAAAGGGAGTGCTCCTAATCTCAGCTTGTTACCTGTATAAAAGACACCTGTCCACAGAAGCAATCAATCAATCAGATTCCAAACTCTCCACCATGGCCAAGACCAAAGAGCTCTCCAAGGATGTCAGGGACAAGATTGTAGACCTACACAAGGCTGGAATGGGCTACAAGACCTTCGCCAAGCAGCTTGGTGAGAAGGTGGCAACAGTTGGTGCGATTATTCCCGAATGGAAGAAACACAGAAGAACTGTCAATCTCCCTCGGCCTGGGGCTCCATGCAAGATCTCACCTCGTGGAGTTGCAATGATCATGAGAACGGTGAGGAATCAGCCCAGAACTACACGGGAGGATCTTGTCAATGATCTCAAGGCAGCTGGGACCATAGTCACCAAGAAAACAATTGGTAACACACTACGCCGTGAAGGACTGAAATCCTGCAGCGCCCGCAAGGTCCCCCTGCTCAAGAAAGCACATATACATGCCCGTCTGAAGTTTGCCAATGAACATCTGAATGATTCAGAGGACAACTGGGTGAAAGTGTTGTNTCGAGTTGCCAAACGTCAGCCTCGAAACCTTAATGACTTGGAGAAGATCTGCAAAGAGGAGTGGGACAAAATCCCTCCTGAGATGTGTGCAAACCTGGTGGCCAACTACAATAAACGTCTGACGTCTGTGATTGCCAACAAGGGTTTTGCCACCAAGTACTAAGTCATGTTTTGCAGAGGGGTCAAATACTTATTTCCCTCATTAAAATGCAAATCAATTTATAACATTTTTCACATGCGTTTTTCTGGATTTTTTTGTTGTTATTCTGTCTCTCACTGTTCAAATAAACCTACCATTAAAATTATAGACTGATCATTTCTTTGTCAGTGGGCAAACGTACAAAATCAGCAGGGGATCAAATACTTTTTTCCCTCACTGTATCTTCTCCCACTTTCTGCCCCAATTGAGACCCTTCAGTTGAGAGTGCACGGAGACAATGTCAGGGAGAAATATCAGGAAATAATAACCTGGGTTGTGAACAACAGCGATGAGGATTAAGCTCTACCCTGATCTTCTAAGCATTCTCAGCAGCCAGCTTTCAAGAATTACTATATTACTGAGAGTGAGTGAGTGAGAGAGAGAGAGAGCGAGAGCGAGAACGAGAGCGAGAGAGAGAGAGAGAGAGAGAGAGAGAGAGAGAGAGAGAAAGCTAAACGGCCTCTGCAAATTGGGCCATAATTAAATGCTTACAAAATTCCATGCTTAGCTCATTTTAAAATTCAAGTGCTTCTTTGAAGCAATTTCCTTTCTTTAATTACAATTTCCTGTCTAGTTTGACATTTACAATGCAATCTTCTGGAACGTGTTTGTGATTTATTATTCCTGCCTCAATCACAATGTCAGTCGGAAGAAATGAGTTTATAAAATAAGAACTCAAATTATTATGGCCTTTGACCAATAAAGCTGGCTCATTATTTCAGGCCGGAGAAAAGATGAACATTTCTGACAACCAAATAGAGGGGGGATCAGTGAGGGAAAGCGATTGTTAAATTTTCTCAAATAAAGTGCCTTTTTTAATAAGAAAATGGAAAGTAGGGGATATAAAGCAATCTCTTCCAGGAGAAAAATAGAGAGTTGTTTGATGGTATCCAAGTTCTCTGAATGTGAATGTCTCTGTGGTTCTCACTACAGCTGCTCCACATTTGTGAATATTCATGTGGTCACGCCTGTAATCTCAGAGAGATCCGACAATGCCTGGATGTTGTGGGAACTGAACACAGAGGTTGTTAGCTCCCCAAAACAATTGGCCCGTGTATCCCCCCAGCCAGTGAAACAATGGAGGTTCTTGAGGGATGCAGGCATCTCCCGTTCCCTTGGTTTCAATCTGACTAACACTAATATTTGCCAAGGGTCTGAATATCAAACGATATCTTTGTCTGAGATAATATCCTCTCTTCATCTGAGACTCACTGTGAAGGCCTGAATCAAGGACCAGGAATGATCTCAGCCTTCATCCTCTCTTCACCAACAACATCAAACCTTCTCCTCAGATAGGCCTAATGACATTCCCTGCCACATTCACTATAGTTGTAAGAGATCTGAGCTCAGCTCCCCATAATGTGGTACAAATCTCTTCACAGGTGTTAAATTATATCAAGAATTATCCCTGATAATTATCCCCAAAATATTAGCTCTTAAATACAGTAAGTGAAGCTTTTCCATGGTGGATATCCATAGGAATAACCCTTTTTCATGAAATAAAATTCCTACTCTAATTAAAGAAGCTTTGCCAGTATTTCCTATTCTTTCATGTGGATGTGGATTGCCATCATACAAAGTGCATGTAAGAAACAAACAGGTGGGCTGATCTTCTTCATACTAATCAAAGTGGTCTCTCTCTCTGAGTCGCTCTGGTAATGCAGTTTCCTGTGGACTCACTCTGGACTACGGCTCGTGTTTTAACGCCACACACATCCATCACCAGCCTAAGAATCATATCAATACTCGCCCATTTTCCCATTTGTAGGAGGATGAGAAGATCAATTAATTTAAAGAGAGCCTGGGCCAGACATCCGTTTTAGAGATTAGAACATATATTGGCTACTTGTCTGATGGAAGGCTGAGGGTTCATTAAGTCAATGGAATCCTTAATCAATAGGTAAACTTCAAGTAGTCCTCTTAGTTAGGGCTGCACCCAGCTGACTTCCTACTGCACATCACAACCATGCAGTGAAACTAAAACGCTCTGCATCTGTCTCACAGCGTGCTCAAAAGTTGTTACTTTAATTTGCCATAATGCACCGTGTACGTTCCTATGACGACGATGGATTCTGATGTGTGATTGTCTCTTGTTTCATCTTCTAGTAGAACAACATCAACTACCGTTCTCTTTGAAGGACACTGATTCAAAATAGAAACAAAGACAGATACAGAAACATGAAGTCCTCTCTGTGAAGGATAATGACAACTGCTGGGTTCCACAGGCCTCAATCAACCAAGTCTATGTAGATCACACAACATATATTTTCCTTCCATCTCTCCTCTACCAAATTCTAACTCAATGCCACATTCCCCCTGTGATTCTTGAGTGTCACTTGTGTCCACCTGAATTATTGTTTGTGTGTAATGCAGAGGAAGGGAGCTGTGCTAAGCCCAGCATGCAGAGGGAAGTGGTCATGCCCCCCTGATTGATTGTTAAGTGTTGTCCAGGAGCCCATCGCCAGGCTCCACTTAACGGCCTGCACCGCAGAATGCAATCAGTGGATGTTACTGAGAGTCTCATGGGGACGGCCGCAGCCATGATTGATCTTCAGCGGACCTCTGTGGATGTCTGAGAGAGGAGGGCTACGCTGCAGCCCGCCGTCCCTCCATCCGGCCACAGTGGTTCCAGAGAAGCACACCCTCAACCAAATGATAGTACAGAGCAGCACAGCATGTCTCCACTGATGCCTGGGATTCCCTTACTCTGATTAGAACTCATAGAAACTAAAATGAGTGTGTTTCAGAGAATCAGTGTGAATGTCTGTGGTGTCTAGGAATATTATTGGTCTTGTACTGCCATACTTGTCCTTGTGGATGTATGTCTCCAGGCGTTGTACCTGAAGGCACACGCGACACACACACACACACACACACACACACACACACACACACACACACACAGACACACACAGGCACACACAGACACACATCCCGGCTCTCCAGCGGAGTGTCACAGTGTGTCATAGTGTTCAGTGACCACAACGTGTGGTGTTAGTCTCATTACAGAGGGTTCAAAGGGACATGGGCTTCATAGCAGCAGGGACACACTCTGGCCCGCAGAGAAATGGCTCCTCTTCTAATCTCAAAGGTCACGTTTGGTCATTCAAATATAAAACTGCATTTCATCACGGCGACCCCTATGACCCTGGGAGATTTATCCGGCCTGTTGTTTTAGGTTAGGTCACTGTACTATAGTGGGACAGCTAAAGTGAACTAAAGCTTAGTAGAGGACATATCTGACCTGTACCACAAAACATGTCCTTCAGCAATGTCATGCTTGAGAGAAAAGGGAAACATTATATTAGGTTTGATCATATCTGGGGTTTGACTTCAAAATCAATATACTCCATGTCCATTATTCATTAAATTGAAAATGGGGTAACAACATATGTAGCTACTTCATTTCCAGACATACATTTTCAACAGCGACTTTCAAGCTGGAATGAGGTCAGCAAACCATAGAGCATGCTCTTTGACTCTCCAAACAGATCACCGCACTGAATTACTCCACTACAAAGTCGACTGCTGTTGGATCACAGGATTTTCTTTGCATGGTTTTATTCTAGCCAAGTGAATGGCTGGTATTTGAGAAGAGAAGTGCAGCATGGTCTTACGGTGCCCAGTTTCTGTGTGCCCTGGAAGGCTACCTAATATACACAACCTCTATCCTAAACAATGGCCCCAGGTCAGGGGTTAAGCAGGGCAGAGGTAGAGGGGACCAGAAACAAGATTAAACCTAGGGACTTCCCCTTCATATGCTTCTTCTAGAATAAGACTGTTACACAACAAAGAGAGGAACGGAGATGCACCTTAGCATAGGCGATGGTGAACACATTCATGTTGGGGAGAAACCCATTACATTCACTATGACAATAACAGAGATGGCTTTGCCAACCAATTTTGTTTTTAGTTTACAATCATGTGAGAGATCCATTGGATAATAACACTGGTGGTAATAATAGCAGCAATGCTAACAGCAGTTCCTCAGGATCCCAGCAGCTGTTCTGCACTCTATATTGGCCTGTTCTTCAACGAGAGAGAGAAAAAAAACTACCTAGATGAGAATTTTGTGCTCCAGTGGCTATTGAAAGATGAGGCAATAAACTGCTAAACTTGAGTAATCACACACTCCCCGAGGAATGCCTCAAATGGGGATGGTCAAAAACCTTGAAATTCGAGCCCATCGCACGCGGCCCGGGCTTTAACATTTGATGAGATTCATTATTGTCGGGAGCTGAGTACAAGTGTCTTCTCATTACAGAACCCTCCATTAAAAGGTCCCACCAGTGTGCATTTCCATGGTGGAACGTCAATGGGATTAAAATCTCAATTCACCCCAGTCAATTCTCCAGTAACAAGATTTCATTAAATGCAGGCAGGGAGGAAAATGGACTCGAAAGCACTGAAACAGCTGGAGTATAAATTATAAAAATGTGCTTTCTGCTAACTGAACACACCTTCAGCTTGCAGATGCATTATTATTTAATGTTCAGAAGAGCTGGTTTTATGTAAATTGGAGTCTTCCTTTCTCTCTTGTCCCCTTCTCAATGCCAGGTACTTCGAAACCATGCACAGGGAGAGATTATGCAAACCAATTAACATATGAAAATAACCTATTAATATACTGTCTGTGAACTGTATCCAATCAGTTCCTTTTCACTGGCGTGTGTACAAAACAATTAAAATTAAATTTATACTGCTTTTCCTTAACATATTCTGCAGCAAATGGAATCAGTAAGCAAATGCTGACAAAAGTTTTACAGGCCTGTGTTCTTCCTTAAAGGCACACCGACTATTTACACAAGCCCACGCTAATAAATTCCCTCCTTTGTTTCTCCCTAATGATGTGTGCATTTAAAACAAAGCAGTGAGATCCATACAGGTAGCAGGTGTTAATGAATGAGTTACATTATGCTGTCCACTAATTATTGACGTACCATAAATAAAACACAAGACAATCAATTAGTGCAGGACTTGTGTTTGTTAGTCATGGGCAGCAAGTTCCTCCAGGCCAAAGCTTTGCTACATGGGGTCCCTTCAGGGTGTACTTTTGAAATGGGCAGAGAGAGTTCAGATAAATCACATTTCGAATGTTGTTACTAAAAGCTCTTCAGGCAATCCGCCTTTACTCGCAAGGATTACAAGTAAATTAATACCTATGCAATTTCAACCCGAGAGGAGGGCAAAACATTAGCGTAGAGCTGAAATTCCTTTTCCATGAGCGCATGTTAGACAAAAGAAACAGACAGGCAATCATCAGTGCTTTTCAGTAGGACTTTGCAAAAAGCCCTTCTCTTCTAATTCATAAAAAGATCCCCCAGTTTCCCAGGCACCAACTGACTGACATACCACACTTGATTTTGACCAGAGCAGGAGAAGTCAGTGCATTAACACTGCATGTAGAAGGTACTAACTGAATGATCCTAGCATTATGCGGCCCACGGCCTGGCCCTATCTGCGTAGTTTGATGCATAATTTGAGCATTAATGCAATTTACATTTTAACACAGTCTCCAAAGTAAACTGATTAGTAGATCGTTATCTGATAATGTACCGAGAGGACCCGCATGTCACTTGCATGCAGGCAGCCCCAGCCCCAGCCTCAGCATCAGCCCCATCCCTGTACCCACAGCCCCATGCAGCCCCAGCCTTAGCTCCAGCTGCCTGGCCTGGCCTGCCCAGGAGGATATACACCAGGGAGAGTCCTCCCTTCAGATGTAAATGACTGTCATTCAGGTTTGCCAGTGTAACAATTCTGTCTAACAAGATCCATCTTTATTCTTAAGTTTCAAGGACCTTCAAACAGATCATACAAATAAGAGTGGAAACCTTAATGATCAATCTATGGGGTATAACTAGAGATGGAGGAGGAAGTGAGACACCTCAGTCGCAGTTTTTTTCTGGTTCAATTAAAGTCAATGAACTAAGTAGGTCAGACCCAGCTGCTATTGCACTGGTGTCTATCGGAGACACACCCAGTTAAATAGACTGGAATTGACAAACAAAAACATTTCAATGGTAAACGGCCTGAGAGAACTGTCATAATTTATCCACTATCTTTGGTATGACTAAGCCTGCCTGCTTGCCTCCATTTTGTTTTCAGACCTGAGATCACATGGTACATTTCTTCAAGAAAATTAATGAATGCATAAAGTTTGGAGAGCAATTACTCATCAGAGACGTTTTAGCATTCAGTCTGGCATCCAAATAAAAATCTTTAAAGTATTTCTAGTCCGTCAAATGTCTTTTATCTCCGTCCCGGCAGAGTTCCCTCTTTTTCATGGGACAAATTAGTCCTCCAAAAGATGACAGAAGCCCTTTAAAAAAGTGCAACAGAGTTGCAGTCCCATGATGCAATTCTCCCAGTGGTTACATCTGCTCCATTCTTTCATCTCTCTCTCTATTGTTAGGCGGGAGCTGTCACATTAGGAGAAGAATCATGGCTCCTTCCCACCCCCAAGTCCCCCTTTTCTCCCATTCCAGCAGTTGGCAGGGTGGCAGGCCCATACAAAGGAGCATGCACCAGGAGCACAGAGGGGAGCACCATTAGAGGGAAAACAGTTTGGGAATTAAGGTCATTAATTTTCCACTTTCAAGGGCTGCCACACAGACGGAGATAAAGTCAGCATAAATATTCTGCCCAAGTTTCTCCTGTTTTTCTCCTCTCCCCTTTTTCATTGGCAGCCCATTTATCTCCATGCTGTCAATTAGAGGCAAAAGCAAAGAACTAATTAGGAACTGTGCAATTTTAATTAGCTGTTTTGATAATTAAACTAATTGGTTCCCTTGTGTTCCTGCAATGTGCACCGAGTACTTTTTTGATATCTGGGCTGCAGATTTCCCATCCGTTGGTTAATTAGTCACTTTTGCATTAAAAAGGAGCCTTTCTTAATAGCCTTAATTTGCAGTTGAAAAGAGAATCTACCGTCAATAATTTGTGTAATTGGTAACCGTTTGATTGTAATTTAGAGGCACGGCCGGACAGCTCGGCATGTCTAATTCCTAATGACTGGGATTAAAGTTGGATTAAATGTTTGGGAAAGGGATTCTCTCTCCCCTACCCCCACTCCTCAAATGACACCTCATCTATTTTAGATTGGTTCCTAAATTCTAAATGAGTAGGTGTACAGAGGTTTTTACTCACTGTGTATTACTGCTGGCACTGTCAGAGTAAGAGTCACGTTACCACTCAATGTGCCCATACTGTGTGAATTCCTTCCCAGACAATCTTCTCCCAGCTTTAGAGCTCCCAGGACAAAGTGGAAGTGTTCTCAGGAAACTGCAGAGTGAATTCAAAACATCCTCAAAGACAAGTTTGTGTGTAAGAATCAAATGACAATATACAACGTTCAGCCACTAGGAGGAGCTGCACCTTAACTCTCTTCAGAGACCAAAACAAATGTGGGTTATTATGGTTCTGTTAAAACTTTTATTTGAATTACGTGCATTTCTCGATTGTAATAAAGTATAGCAACTGCAACATACAGTGGCAGCGAACAAATCAGTTCAACATCTCACCAAAACACCTCATTCACTAACACCTGCTGGAGTAAGTAAACCCAGCCTTCCCCTGGAGGCCCCAGGGAAAAGGTGATCTATTTACAGCATATGACTTTTGTATTTTATACCTTAAGTGTCTTTCTATGAGTTGATCGAGCATACAACCTCAGCAACATATCAGTAACCAATCAATACAGAGATGATGAGAGAAGAAGGATGATAATGATCTGAAATGAGGTAGGCCAACAGTAGGTTTCACAATCTTCTCCCAATCTTAAACATGATGTAGCTAACCTCTTTACTGCTTTACTGAACAAGAGAGAAACACATTCTGGATGCTCTGGAAGTGTTTTGATTAAAGAACACTGTTAATTCCACCTAGACAATTTCAAATCAAGGGCCGGACCTTTAAAACCACACCCCTGAAGCCTTACCCCATCACACATAAAAGGAGAGCACTCTCCTTTGAGGCCACCCGGTAAACTAAATACCATGTTTGATATGAGGTTTTAATCTGCTTAGCCATTCTGAACTAGAGAATGGCTCATCCTCTCTCTGAAACCTCCATCCAATGGCGGTGTGCCTGAGGACGAACGGGAACACAACACTGCTCCTCTATCTGATTAGGTGGGGGTTAATTACAGAGCAATGTTTTGTAGTGACTGCATGTGAGCTGCCGGTAAATAGATGGGGCTCGGCTAATGCACATTCAGAAATGAATTTTAATTAACTCTGTATCTGAGGAGCGAGCCACTCAGGGGCTTGTTCCCAGCCATCACTGACCCTGCTGTTGGCGCTGGAGTAGGAAGAGTCTGCACTGTAGCCCCCCCTGTAGCCCCCCGGAACAGAGGAAACAATAGAGTGCTCCATCGCCAGGTGACCATTATTACATGGGGAAACATGATCTGTGTCATAGCACAAACGCAAGTCATTCATAGGAGAGCTTAATCAGGGGAGAGCTGTGGCGTATGGGCCTGTGCCTGACATGTCCTTCATGCCTCCATCTCCTGATTAACGCCAAAGTGGGAGCTGAACCTACCTGCCAGTCACATATGTCTGTGTCCCAAATGGCACCCTGTTCCCTACATAGCGCACTACTTTTCTGGTCAAAAGTAGCACATTTAGGGAATATCAAATCACATTTTATTTCTCACATGCGCCGAATACAACAGGTGTAGACCTTACTGTGAAATGCTTACTTACAAGCCCTTAACCAACAATGCAGTTTTAAGAAAATAGAGTTAAGAAAATATTTACTAAATAAACTAAAGTACAGTGTGCCATTTGGGATGCACTATGGTCTCAGCAGCAGCCTCATTGTCTCTCAGTGTATCAGCGTTTTGTTAGTTGTCATGTTTTGTTTTTGTGTGGACCGCAGGAAGAAAAGTTGCTACTTTAGCAGAAGCTAATGGGGGTCTGAATAAACCAATAAACCAATCCACCATGGTCAGTCAGTGGGAATCATTTCAGCAGTAGCCTGACCACAACACTGTGTCATTACACAGTACTAATGTCTTAACATGGAAACACGTTCAGTTAGTGTGACGTGGTAAATAGTTGTATCATTCCAGTCTCTTCATCTCTCTTTGTCACACACACATACAGACTAATAGCATTCTTCTTTCTCTGTCTTTCTGAATGTTCTTTTTATAGCGATGTGTTTCCACATTCAAATGTCAAATGGTTATTTGAAGTCAAACGCTGATGACATTGAACCATGTTTTTCCTTTCGTTCCCTTTTTTGTGTGATTGGATTAATTCTGTGTCATTCACTTTTGCTAGAGGTCAGCAAACATACATTCTCGGTCATAAGTCATCAATCTATATGACTGCGAAGATGAAAAGTCAAGCATGTCAACCAGGGAGCCAGTGAGAGAGGGATCAGGCCATTGATTTCAGGGGCAATGCAATATCTCCCCGTGTTCACTACAATCTAGTGCTCTGTGGAGGAAAACCACTGTAGAATTCATAAGAGCCATGTAATATCTGTAATACATGATTATGTGAGTGAAGTTGATGAAACACAATCCATCTCAAACACACACTTTACAGGATCATTTCCACACAATGTAATTTAAATATAGCTATGGGCTTCCAATAAAGGTACACACCACAAGCCATCCACTATGTTATCACATTCAAAGTGCTTTACCACGTCATTTTCACTGTAGATCACTTCTATTTTACCTAGAAAGATAGAAGATACTGACTGTAGGCTTCCCAAATCAGATCAGATACTGCAGGTGGTCAAGCTATAATGGGTATATAATTTCCCATCAGTAATGAATTACATTGTTATAAAACAAGAAGTTAAGGCAGACTGAGCATAAACCACAGGCAGATAAAGCCTGCTGACCATCCAGTACTGTTTTAGCATACTCCACTCTAAATGGATAATCTTTGTTGGATCACCCCTTAATTGGTTACCAGTCTCAGCAATGCAAGTGAAAGTACTGCTATTTAAGGTTCCACCATTAAGCAGTAGCAACACTTTCTTTTTGGCAATAACAGCCAACAATTAAATTAGCAGATTCGAACCTGAACCTCCTATCTACCCACTAATCAAAACGCAGTCCATCTGTTGTGTCTCTTATAAAATGACTGTTTATCTATGTATGATAAGTGGGTCTGGACCACACACTAATCACCGCAGTTATATTCCCAGAAATATCCAGATAAATACAATAAGATATGCGATTTCTATTCTATCCTGAAAATAAGGGAGAGGGGAAGCAATAAATAATATGCACGTGTAGGGCGCAATATTAAAAACCTTAGTAAAACTGTCTTTGTCTCTGTCTCTCTCTTGCTCTTTCCCGTTCTCCCTCTCTCTGTCTCTCTCTCAAACACACTCACACACATGCGCACGCAAGCACGGACATACACAGACACACGCACGCACACTGACGCATGCACACGCACTCACAGACAGACCAATCACACCCGAGCGCGCACACCACACACACCGGGACACACGCACGCACACTTTCCCTTAGCTGTGCTTTTGTGTTTTGTCAGAATTAATGAGAAAAGTTCCCTTGCCCTAGGGGTAATTAGTGTCCTTGGAGTTAAATAAGCTAATACTTAGACACCTCTGGCACAAGCAATTATGTTTGTGTATTGAATAATTGATTCAAAGAGGGGGGAAGGGCTGCTAATCAGATCTGAGCATAATGAATTGATTTAATTAACAGGGGAATCTGAGGGTCTCTGGGAACTGCGCGCACTTATTCTGTAGCAGGAGCGGGCGCAGCACATAAATTGGGAGAGAAAGGCAGTGTGAGTATGCTTTTAGCAGTTGTCAGGTCTGGAATTGGATTTCTTGAATATAGTTACAGTTTCGGAGCAATTGAGAACGGGGGGAGAATTTCTCTGTCGTCTAGTCTAAGCGTTTGATACGAGTACAGTTGCAGATTCAGTAGATTTTACTGCTTTCCATTCTTTTTGCGTATGGAATTTACGAAGACCAAACCACATTGTTTTACGGGTGTAAATTGCAGTTGCAGTTTAGTCCGGAGAGGCAATTTTCTGTGTTTAGCAAGAACAAACTGAGCGCGGACACGGCTCTTTCTTTCACGGATACATTATATTATCAATTGCCTAGAATAACATTCAAACGCGTGTTCATGTTACAAAGGTTTCCGTTACTAACGCAGATACAAGCCAAGCGTTCGTGAAATTTCAGCTTGCTGAACACATAAGGACGATTCGGTCGCTGTTTCTAAGCTCATTTCTAAGAGAAGCCTTGCGCACACCGACTGGTGAAGCCTGCTGGAGCCGAGAACGGATCGTCTAGAGCCGGACTCCTTGTTCCTCAGGACGATGGTGTTGGACAAGGAAGAGAGTGAGTAACACCCCCGACGATGGTTATTTCATCTGGATGTCACATTGGAACAGTGTTTGTTTTTGTACTAGGTAGATAACCTAGCCTACCTCAGGATATAAATTAACCCACATTCCCCGTCTACGAAAGACACGTCTAGTAGACTTTATTTGGATACCCGGTAATAATTATTTGCGTTTTTTTGTCGTGAAGAACCTTGCTATTTTACTTCAACATCCATTAGAAGTTCTCAGCACGCACATACACATACGCCTATTTTATTGCTCAAAGACTACATGTCTTCTGCAATTTGGAGCTTTATGTTTATAAATGACTGTTCACATAATGGGCATTTCAACCTTAGCAACACAACGCGGCTGTAACATGGTCCCGCTTTCTCTCTGCCTAAAGTGCTCCTCGCATCCTCTGAAGTTACCGAAGCAGCTCTTTGACATCAGCACAGGATGGGAGATGCAATTCGAGTGCTTTTAACTTGATTGCAGATTATGGATAGCACGATGCAATAGGGATGGCAGTTTCCTTTCCTAATGCAATACCTGTCTATTTTGAAATAGGCAATTTAGGTTAATGAGCAAGTAATCCCATACATTTTTACTTTAGAGCAAACCTGTCTCTCTTGGCGTCCTATTTTTGTGTGTAAGTTGATATTTAGTAGCATATTTCATACAATGCATACAAAAAGATTAATCTAACCAAAAACCTCAAACTCGGAAGAAACTGTTGTGAAACTGGATCACTTAACTTCTGTTATCAGTTTGTGTAGAAGTGTTATCCAAAGTCGTTTTTTCTATCACTTGTGTAGCTGATGTATGCTGAGGTCTGTATTCTTAATAGGTAGGCTACTTAATACCTTCTCTCACAGCCTTCTAGGACCTAAAATAGGCTATTCTTGTCATATCTCAGAGAATACTGTCATCACACATTTGGTTTTAGCCAGAGGCTTTTCCCCCAAAAAGTAATGGCTTGCATTTGCGACCCATTATTTATGTTTGAAAATTGATATTTCATATCTCTTAGCCGAGCATCCTTTCACTTACCCATCTAAAAACCAATAAAGGGATTGCAGTAGAAACATAAATTGGTCTGTCTAGCTGAATCCATGTTGTGCTAATGTACCCAGATTAACTCAACTGTAAATTGTCTCCTTTAGATGTCTGTCTTACTAAAAGTTCCCTATATGATTCATGATTCAGATGCTTTTAACAGCTATTGGCTAAGCAATATGGTAAATGTACAAGGTGATGCAAATGGCATTACTGGGAAAGGATGCACAGGAGCATGTAATGCAGTCAATACTACATTAACTACTGATGCCCAATTACAGAACCAGGGAGAGTGGCTTTTAGGAGCATTAGGACTTGCAGAAAAGCTGAGATCACCTGCTGCTCATTGCCTAAAAGCTTCACCCTTTGCTTGCTGGGGCCGACAAACTGCGCTGGCATTTTAGCAGGGATGGGGAGAGAGAGAGCTGCTTGGATCTGTGCTTTCCCATAGCTAGAGCAGGCTGTTAGTGATCCATTGGCTCAGAGACATTGCCTGCATTTTAGTGTCCATACTAAACATAAAGCCATTTAGCCTACTGTTCATAAGAGGCAACTGTGTGTGTGTGTGGGCTACTTGGCAGTTCAGCATACTTCTTAAATTCTGCATATATTAGCCTACAGTAATGTGATAAGACCACCATGCATCTTTTAAGATCTTGTTTTTTTTACTTGAATCGCATAAATTGGAGACCTATTCTCATGAGGGCATTTTTTCTTAGGGAAAAAAGAACACAGATGTTGAGTCTGACAGCCTGAGTTTTATTGAAACACTTTGGCTTTAACAGTGCTGAACTTGTGAATATGTGTGAAGTCTCTAGGAGGTCTGATGGCTCACAACGATCTAGGGAAATAACCAGACAGCTCTCTCTTCTAGAGAAAAGCTAATCTTGTTTCCCACTTTTCAAATCTCTTTTGAGAAAGTAGGATATAAATCAATTCCCTCTCCACCTATTTTTAAACACTCACACATTTTACATTCATTTTTTGACCTACAAGGCTCAACTTCACATTGACTTCCAGCTCCAGTGTAATAACTAGTTACTTGGACTTGTAATGGAATTGATTGAATTAAAGGTCTTTACCATTTGTGTGTGTGTTGGCATTAAATTTGAAAACAGTGATGGACTGGAACCACCTGCTCGTATCACTAACATGTATAACAAATAATGGGTCATGAATATCAACTATGCTTTCTGTCCACCTCAGACATTCTGTCCCTAGACATTCTGTTCCCCCCCCCCCCCCNTGTGGAAGCACCACATCCTGAAATTACTTAATATGGATGTCTCTAGAAATGAATGGCACCACCTTCCCCAAATCTTCCAGGTGAACATTTTTTATTTTTGCCCTCTAATATAAAGTTTCCAATTGACTTCTAATTCTAGTGGAAAAAAGCAATTCAGCCATTTTCTTTCCTTCAAGGTATTAGGAACTATCAGCTGCAGCAGAAATAATTGGGTCCTCATTGTAGACATGTCTTTGGCTGATCATTCGCACCACTGGGCTTTCTAAGAACCTGGGCTGAAGAGAACCTCCAATCCTAAAACCTGATGATAAATTCTTGGTTACCTTTGCACTTTAATTTACGACCCCGTGAGCAGCCTGTCCAATGAAATGTGTACATTCATAAAGCAATGTTTCAAATGAATACAGAGACGTGATCTGTCGGCTACTGTAATAAAACTTGGGCTTCAGGCTCAGATTTTTATTTTGAAATAATAAGCATTGCTTCATTCTTTACCGGAGTTACCATGGTAATTCTGTCTTGTAGCTATGTTATATTGATTTAGAAAGTGGACAGTAATATTTCTTTTCTGTTATTCCCTTTCTGCGGTTTGATTTCTAATTTCCAGTTGGAGATTACTTTCATACATTTCTTAAGTCGTTTCGCTTTTTTTCCTCGAATGTAATTTTCTCTCTTGTATTTGCTATTTTCTCAGCTTATTGGCTTGTTCTTACTCTAAATTAAACTTGCCAATTTCAAATATTGAAATTGCATCGGTATCCTTTGCCCTGGGCTCTAAACAATGTTACAAGATATTTCAACATTTCATATTGTGTGGTCACATCTAGTTATTAAGATGGTTTATCATGCCACCTGCTTCCTTATTGGAACACATCTCTTCTCTTTCACTTGAATACTTTCCTAGTCCAGTGGGGATATCACTGACGTATCAGTGGACAACTGTCTGATAAACCTTGCTTGGGCAAATATGTCTTGCCATTCTACTATTGTAAACCTGAATGATTCGTTATTCTCACTAATGGAAGGCATGTTTTGCAATGGCTCATACGGACAAACAGGTCATGTACAGTTTACAAAGGGATATAATATCATTCATACAACAGCTATAACTCAATTATAATGTATGAACTCCAATGTGACGTAGGCATGGAAAACATACCACACATTCCCACCTCTCACTCACTACTTGTGCCCTCTATGCATACACTCCTATACTGCTATAACTGTTCTCTCTATCTGTTCAATATGCAACACGACACTTCAACAAAAATATTCACATCCAACATACTGAATTTGATGTCAGTAGATCAATTTCACAATTTTAATCAGTGAGTGCTTGATTCAGTGTGATCTACTATGATCTTGCATACACACAGTTCTCACCAGACCCAATGATGTCTCCCACCCAAACCAGATCCCTATCAGAATTGAGTGTTTCACATCAGTGACTGCAGAAGATGCATATCATTTCAGTGGAGCTCAACGGGCTGAATGGGGACTGAGACACGTGTAAGCAAGATACTAGTGTACCCACCTTCCTCTGGTGCAAATGGCTGCTCTCATCAGTGGCACACTAACTCAATGATGCACTCCTGAGCTCTTTGAGCATCCTTTTATCATATCCAGAGGCCAAATGCTCTCCCGTTATATTATTACAACTTCTCACAACTAAGATCAATTTTCCCTATGCATCATGGGAGAAAGACTGACAAAGACTCTGTTGTCGTTAGAAATTCTTCTCAACCTGCACTTCACAACATCCAACTGTTTTATTCAAAATAGTGCGTGATGGGGTTGCAAAACGATGTCAGTAAACACAGAATTCTCTAAAGCTCCAAGGATGCCTACTCCATCACTCCAACGTTACACAGAACCTTTTAGATGAATGATCATTTTAGACCAACTTTTATGACATCTCAAAACAACCTTATCTCTCACCTTGAGACCTGAAATGAATGCAGACATGCTCAGCATTCAGACATAGAGATCCTATTCAATTACTAGAAGTTCCAGAATGGGGTGAAAATGGCAGCCATATTGATCTGGGAGAAATCCAAACCAGTCTAATTGTAATGAATGCCAGTGGATGCATAATCCAGATTTTACTTATGCAGGAAAATTAAAAGTAAGGTGTGATATATCAGAAGTTGTGTAATGGAATTATTGTCAACCTAAAATATTGTCACATAATTATGAAGTTTGTATGGGTTTTATACCACATTTCTGTAAAAATAACCTCTAAAATACAGTGTACAAAACGTTAGGAACACCTTCCTAATAGTGCGTTGCACACCCTTTTGCCCTCAGAACAGCCTCAATTTGTCAGGGCATGGACTCTACAAGGTGTGAAAGCATTCCACTGGGATGCTGGCCTATGTTGACTCCAATGCTTCCCACAGTTGTGTCAAGTTGGCTGGATATCCTCTTGGTGGTGAACATTCTGGATACAAACAGGAAACTGTTGAGCGTGAAAAACACAGCAGTGCTTCAGTTCTTGACACACTCAAACCGGTGCGCCTGGCACCTACCAAAGGCACTTAAATCTTTTGTCTTTCCCATTCACCCTCTGAATGGCACACATACACAATCCATGTCTCAATTGTCTCCAAGTCTTAAAAATCCTTCTTTAATCTCCTCCCCTTCATCTACACTGATTTGAAGTGGATTTAACAAGTGACATCAATAAGGGATCAGCTTTCATCTGGATTCACCATGTGAGTCTGTCATGGAAAAAGCAGGTGTTCCTAATGTTTTGTACACTCAAGTGTAAATGTAAACAGACCATAAATGTCTCTATTTTAGTTTTCTTGGAAAGCTGTGAAGGCTGTTATGATACAATAGCAGTACCTGTTGCATTTACAACTTGTCTAAGTCCAATCATCAACTGATTTCAGCCAGTGTATGGCTGTGGATTGACTGCATTGTTTGAATGGAATGTTGGCATAATGGCTGTTAATTTGAGAAATGTATGGAATCATTCCTCTAAAACTGGATGGCTGGCTTGCTAGTTAACAAACATACAGTGCAGATAAATGCATTATTTTACACTATCTTATCACAGCGCTGGCAAACCATGGTTGACCAATTCCCTTACCAAAATGGTTGTATTGTAAATTCTAATTCTAAGACCGAGGTAATGCAGACACGCTCAGTGTTCAGAGGTAATGCCCCAGTCATACATGCAGTAGAACAGTCTCTCTCTGACTCTCTGACCCTTACTGACCTTTGATTCATACACAAGTAGTGTTATTCTGCTTCACATTGTGGTCTTTTGAAATCTCTGTGATGGTGTCTCAAGTAGCCCTGCAGCAGGAGCCTAATAGTACATACTGTGTATGCTCTGCTGAGAGAGGTTATACAGTTCCATATTGATGATTTTACAGTTGGTGGTTTTTAGTTGACTTTCTCTGGTCTTTAAAGTATATGCTATTCTCCTGACTCATCTTGTTGTAGCAGGAATCACTCACTTCTCACTGCAAGGCTGAGATGCCTTGTCTGAGGTGGACTGCTCTTGCACAGATACACACGGTAATTGAAACACATGCATACTTCATTACGAAAACACATCTCTCTGCCATGCTAAAGCAAGTTGTTACACTCTTCATGTCATTACAGCTCTTCTCACATGTATTTATTGACCCATTTGCCTCCATCTCCCTTCCCATCCTCTCCTCTCTCTGGTTTCACTTGGTCATTCTGCAGTGTTCATTTCAGGCACTATTTAACTTTGAAAAGACAGCGCCGCTATGATCTTGTTTAAATGTGTCTCTAAAAGAGTTTGATCGTGAAGCTTGTGATATGTTACCAGTACATTGGTTTTGTGTGTTAAGTTTACTGGTAAATGTTGTCTTGTATTGTCACTGCAACAATCTCTCTCTCTCCCCTCCCCCACACGTTACAGTAACAGGTTGTTAGTTCACAATGCAGTGAAAAGGGTCCGAAAGCTATTTAGACATACAAAAGGAATGCTGTTTTGTTGAATGTTTAAATGAGCTAGTGATTGCTGTAAAGAATAATTTGTGGGAATTGAATACTGCGGCATAATTGTACCAGTCTGTTTATGCATGCACGTTTCCATTTTGAAACATTGATCTGCCGTTATGCCTATTAACTGCAAGACCTTGTATAATCCCTCCTGAAATAGTCCCATGATACGTATTGGTTCATGTTGTTTACTTGCTGTAGATGGAAGGGTGTGTGTGTGTGTGTGTGTGTGTGTGTGTGTGTGTGTGTGTGTTTTGCTCAGTAGGGGTGGAGGCCTTTGGAGGCACTCATTAACTCAACTGTATTTCTCTCTTCCAGGGAGATCTCAGTTTTCCTAGGAAGCTGCTAGGGATTATTGAACCCTGGGTGGAGTGTGTGTTGATGTTCGCATGTGTGGTGACTCAATTATAGCTCAGGTACTGCTTCTCAGTTGAGGATGTGAGTTCAATTTGCCATTCTGATGAGGGAGGTGCTTTAATGTTTTGGGACATTTCAGCTTCTGAAAACGGTAACCCTTCAGACGTGCTCCTTTAAAGGTGTTGCTGTACTGATACCATTTTCATAATGAAAGATGTGCAGAACCTTTGGCTGTCTCACATTTGAGGTAAATTCTGAAGGATAAGGAGGAGGCATGCAGTGAGTAGAGGACAGGCTAAAGAACAAGAACAACCACTTCCAACAGAAGTACTTAAGATCTTAAAGGCAGATATACTTTTATTTTCTGTTCAGGCAACTAAAGCTTTTTCACTTTCAAGTACTCTCAAATAAAGGCTGTGATACTAATCGTTTTAAATGTAAAGCCTATAAGTGACTTTTGTTGGCCAAAACAATATGTCACATAAATGTATTCAGGTCAAGCACATAAACTCTACAGTACACCAGTCTAGATAGAAATGGAGGGCAATGCCACTTAAAACACAACAGAGACAAATAGTAAACAGCATAGTGCTGTCCATTAAATGAGAGGCAACTTGCTGAGAACCAACAATCTCCGATTGGTTGACCTTCAATAAATCAAATGATGAATAACTAATTAAAGGCTGTGATTGCAGGTTTATTTTCCCCTCCTGAAAGCGGGGAGATTGGGCAGCGGGTATTGAAGTTGAGGATTTAATCATTGCTGACAATGAGTTTGCCTACACAACCACAGTTTGATCCATTAGATGTGAGTGGCAGCTGAGATCCATGCACACTTACTATTGTGGTCGGCTTTAATTGTAATTGGTAACTGAGTGTGGAACATAATAACCCCCTGCGTCCATTCACGTACACACACATACAGGGATACACACATACGCATGCTCGCGCACACACCCATCCCCAATAATGGAGTAGCCATTTCATTTAACCAAAGAGTTGTGCTAGGGTTTTAAAATTGGCATTGAAGAATAAAGACCAGAATGGCAGGCGTAACACATCTAAGACATCGACTGTGATGAAACAACATTGCCTATTATAAAGACATCTGGAGAAGTTAATATCATGAATCAATAACTCCTACAGCATTCCTAGCCTGCGAACACACCACCGCAGTAGGTCAAGGGCCCTGCCTAATGCAAACCCCAACATCAGTGTGTGAACTGTCAATGGCGACCATCCTGGCTTGGTTCCCCATACAACCCCAGATCCAGGGACCTTTGAGGCCCTACTCTCCTGCTGTACATCCAACCTGCCGCATTATTGACCCCATAAGGAGACAGAACCATGGTGTAGGAGAGAGTGCTGCCTAAATGACGTTGGAGGCCTGTTCCCCCAAACAACTGCCCCTGTGGCGAATTCACATTATTCAACATTAAACGCCCCACATGGCTCACCACAGTGTGGGGTTCTTTTTTCCCCTCCATTTTCGACTCACCGCGCACCCTGAATGGCACACCTGTCTGCTGGCATATCCTTTGAAATAGTAAGTGTGCTGTAATTGCAGGGGAGTGGGGATTTCATACATCACTTCCTGACCTTGGGAGTGACACAAACTTTAGAGGCTACATTTATGCCTCCTGAATGCATTTTTAATGTGGGCTAAAATGTGTTTGGGCATTATTCCGTGCCGGATGGCGGAAAGCGTCTGTGACAGTGCTAATGGTTACATTTTGCCAGGAATCATGAAGTGGCAGATACGATTGTCCCCTTTATCAAACTCTGAAAAGATCTGGTTGGAGAATAGATGGATTTATCGCCTTATTCAAATGCTAATGCAATCGGTGAAAAAATGAATTGAATTCACACATATGAAGATGCATTCATTATCCGGGTTATTGACAGCTTCGCTGGCAGTCACTCTAATGGAACTGTGGTGAGGTAGTTGGCTCAGAGCTAGCCTGAAAGAGGCTCAGTTAGCAGCTTAACGGACATTGAGTTAGGCTAGTTCTCTGAATCTGCTAACAGAGGGTAAGTTAGCATGCTAAAAGAGGTTGATTTAGCAGCAGGCTAATCGGGGAAAGGGGGATACCTAGTCAGTTGCACAACTGAATGCATTCAACCAAAATGTGTCTTCCGCATTTAACCCAACCTCTCTGAATTAGAGGTGTGGGCGGTTTCCTTAAACAACATCCATGTCATCAGCACCTGGGGATCAGTTGTTAGAGGTTAACTGCCTTGCTCAACGGTAGAATGACAGATTTTTCCACCTTGCCAATTTAGGGATTCAAACCAGCGATCTTTGGGTTACTGGTCCAACACTCTTAACCACTAGGCTACCTGCCGCCTTTCAGAGGTAGCGTATCAAGGTACCTTCTAGAGGTTGTTAGCAGCAGGCTCAGAGAGCTAGCCTAACTAAGCACTAAAAACAAACTGACACTGCAGGCCCTCAACAGAACCGGCCTAACAGTTTATTGGCTGGATACAAGGTCAGACACCTCCCCCTCTTTTCTCTCTCTCTCTCTCCAAGCCTCAGATTGTTCCCCTGATCTTTCTTCTTCAGAAGTTCTTGGAGCTAACCCTGCATAACGAGGGTTAGGAGCAATGGGCGTGTCTATTTTATTCTCGCTCTCTTTTGAGTGAGGGCTGTCGACAGCTCACCTTCCAAAGCTGTAATCTCACCATTCTAGCGAACAACCAAGTGTTGGAACACGTTGGCTTCTGTAATAACTTGGAAACCCTGCCAGTTTCTCATCTCAAAATAAGCAGTAATGAATTTAATTAGAAAGCTGTTGCATATCTCTGCCACATTTCTTTTTTAATTAACCCCATGTGAATACATTTAAAATAATAGGGGGTGAAATTGTGGAAAAAATAACAACTTCATTAGGGTATATGTTAATTGGGATTGTTTCTGCAGCCAAACCACAGTGATTTGGGGCCACCAGGAGCTAACAAATCATGCTGTAAGCATCCCTGCCTCCACTGAAAAGGGCCCATGCTGACTTCAAGTGTAAGAAATGCACCTCTGACGTGATGGAAATGACCGGCGGCCTGGAGAAAAGGCAGCCCTGTTCCAGGCCACTCTACTGAGACTCCCTACACCGCGCCTGAAGCCGGGCCAGTGTTATTGCAGCCCTAATGCGGTCGCCTCATTTGGAGCGGATCAGGAGTAATTATGGTGGGGAAAGTGGCTGCCGACCACGGGGGTCAGGACACTTGTAACGTGAAAAGAGCAATTATTTCAGGAGACAAAACTCTCCCTTATCCCGGGCAGGGCCAGGGTCAATGCAACGGACGGCTGGGCTCCGTTTCACCGGGGCTTATTAGCTGCAGCAAGCTGCAAAGTTTGCCAGAGTGCATCTCGTTAATGAACAGTCCCCTCCTCATCGGCACCAGGCCCTGCTCTACCCCACTTACCGGGGCCATTAATTATGTCATAATCAGAGCATGCAAACCCAGCAAGCACTTCTCACAGACCCAAGCATTCATAACACAACCGTCTGGAAATGTGGCTGTACTGTAGTATACTGTAAGATATCACACCCAGACAGAAGTCACAGGACTAGTCTAAAACATGCTGAATATAAAACAATGTGACTGCATGGGCCTGTGAACGACTACTGCATGTGTTGTTTTTTCTGTCTTGGAGCGAAATGCTCCAACTGCGGAGGGTAATATGAATCCTACAAAGTCTTGATTATGCTTATCATTTTGAATGCACTCATTTGTCTCCTTTCAGCTGGCCTATATTCCAGCTGATATTATGACCAGATGTCTTGTGTTTTGTCTTGGCAATAGAGGAGAATTGGTGTCTACAGGCTCAATTACAGTAATGATGTGAGCTGATTGAAAGGGGCTGATTCATGCAGACAATGACAGGACATCTGCCTGAGATCCCCATTAACCTCCATGGCGGCTGCCTCGGCACTGTCTGGGACAACATTCTATTCTGGATTGCCATGGCCACAGCGTTTACAGTGAGAGAGGGAACACAAAAGCCTGGGTTTACAGCTTCAGCCTCTTCCAAGCCACTGCAATATTCACCGGAAATTCAACTTGAGCAACGCCACCACTGGTTAAGGAGCTCAAATGGTTAGGCTACACCAACAGGACTGAACATTGCTTTTACCAACCCAGAATCTAGGATTTCATATGGCCCACTCAACATAGTAGAAAGAAATACCTAATAATAAACACTAGATTATAATGACTGAATTGAAATGCTGTCCAAGAGAGCATGGTTCATTTTCCCATACAGAGTTGATCTGTTAGAGATGGTTTCTAAAGCCTATCATATCCTTATTGAGCAATGCTTAAACAGGAATCAGTGTATAGATTCATAGTGCCTGATTTAATGTGTGTCTGTCTGATGTCTTCTGCAGGAGTCAGTGAGTCACAGAGGAGATGATGAACACCGTTGTTTCACTTGAATGCAGTTGTTAGTAATGTAGCATGCCATTTCTTGGGGCATCTCTGAGCGTCTGTCATTGCGGTTACCAGTCTCTTATTTACTGCAGTGAGCTGAGAGCAGTAATTATACAGGCCCCAGAGATGAGGTCCACTCAGCCCAGCCTCCCCCAGAGACAAGACGCTGCCTGAGTGATGCTATTCAACCCCCTTCCCTCCGCAGGAACCTAGGGAGCCTGCGTCACATCAAGGTGTCACTCCAACTAATTGATCAAATGTATTTAATTCCAGAGAGTGACCCAACCCACCGGGTAGTGATGTACTGTACACATTTCTATTCAGACGTGTGCTTATTTAACAGATTAGCATGCAACCAGATGTATGATAGGAGAAGGAGAAAAGGGGATCGGAGGGCAAATCATCCCCTCTTTCTCTCTCTCCATCACTCCTTGTCTAATCTGAGGATGTGCCATGCAGATGTGATAATTGCATTTCAATGCTTTAAAACGTTTCCTCGAGTGCACCGAACAGCTTATTTTCGTTTTAAAACCTTAAATACATCAAAAGGGTTACCACATAGATTTTATTTTTAGATAGCGGTAAAAACTGATCTTCAAATGGGCTTACATAGCATCTGATTTCTATCTCTATAATGGAAAGTACATGGTCTGACAGTTTCAATGAAGAAAAAAAACAACATAACTGTACATATTCTTAAGAGATAAGGTCTTTAAAAAAGATGGGTGGAAAAAGACCGTGATGACAGCCCTTACACCAAGTATTAATGGCAAATTAATTTCCTTCTCAGGGAAAATATTTGGCAAGGCAAGAGCTCCCTCTTTGAAAGAAAAAGATGCATTCCCTGTTGGAATATGAATCATGGTCTAGCGAGCTATGTTTTTTAGGACACCAAATGACACGGGAAGGTCAGTGGCACTTGGATCTGTTAAATGGATTGGATTAAGTGGAGGCTGCCTCTTCGGCTGCTGCCGTTTCCTTTTATAATGTAACTTTTTGTTCTCGGAGTGGCGGCAGGTTGGGAAGGCGCTGTTCCACTCAGGGATTTCACATGGTACTAAGTGTGGTGACAGGTGCAAAAAACGATTCTCCTGGTATTAAGGAAATTGACATGACATTTGTTTTATACATTTATTTATTCTGTCACTACTCTTTGTTTAGGAAATGCTACATGCAGTGTAGCTACTACTGGAGATTTCCAAGGCCATTTTCCACAGGCTGTTTTGGTAGATGACATCAAGCATGTGTTTCTTCCCTGAGACCGTAGGATCTGTGCAGTAAGCATCCTGGCTTCTTCATGTATCTGAGACTTTTCCTCAGTTCAGGCAGCACTCTCAGGCCCATAGAGGGAGCACTGTGTACATGGTGGTGGGGAGGAGTGTCAGACTCACTGCAGTTTCAAGTATGGGTTAGGGAATAGAACATTGCCACATTGATGTTTAGGATGTCTCTCTCAACATAGGGAGAGCTCCAAAGAGGCCGGAACAGGGGACATGCTGTACAGTCATTCCATAGAAGGGGTTAAACCCCCCTCACTTTGCAGAGTTGACGTAAAACACACATGTTATGTAACAGGGTGGGTAGATGGGGGGGGCGGTGGTCTAAACCAATTACGAGTGGTTCTCTGGAGGTGGGGAACGACCTTTGTGTATAATTAGTTCTCTTATTTAAAGCAAAGATTTTGAGTAAAATAACTAATTAGCTGTCATAAAAGGCAAATTAACGATTTTTGTTTTGCTATGCGCATGCACAAACCACACACAAGAACACGCGCGCGCACACACACACACAGCACTCTCTCTCATTAAGATTGTTTTTAGTTCTGTGGAAGGCTGACAGGCTAGCACTGTTGGCATACCTGCAGAGAGCTCCTCTAACAAGCCATTAGATGCAGGTAGAACGACCACCCTTCGCTAGTGTGGCTTCAATTTGAAGCTTTTTAGCTTCATTTACACAGAACATTGGTATTTATAGCGGGTTTTGTGATCCTAATGCGCCAGCTTCAAGGAGCCCGTTTTGGGGAGGGAGGAGGTGAGGGAGCTGGAGAGTAGGCAGAACACTAATTGATGGTTCCCATCACCAGTGCTGGACCAATTAGCCTCCCCTTTCCACTTATGATAAAGAAATGGGACGAAGGCTGAATACCACCAGAGCTCTTATTCACATACAAACCAAAGCCATCAATTTAACTAACAAGCTCACCCTTTCCCTTATTTTAAAAGGGGAGATGCTAATTATATTACATTCACAGTATTACTGATGGTCAGAAATTGCTGAACAAATCTGGATCCAATAAGGTGTGTGTGTGTGACCGAGGGAAAGACAAAGGAAGAGAGACAGGAACATGCGCTCTGGAATTCAGACGACAAAGTGCTATGAAGTTTTTGTGCGGGGGAAAACCACATGCTCAGAGAGGAGAATCAGGGGCATTGGGTGATACACTGCCTAGCTACCAGCAGAGGCTCTGTTTATCATGGAAATAACTACTATGGTTCCAGTGAAACTACCAGGTGGCTGCCCAACACCACTGACATCCAAACACAACTACAGAGGACATAAACACACACATTAGAGCACTACTCTCCTGTAACTGCCATCTCTCTGACAAATATACTGTAGGTCAATAGCAACTGCCTTTAATAGAACACAACACCTCAACAACAGGTCACACCTCCGAGGATAAAGACAAAACATCTAGAAAATGTACTGAAGTTATATAAATGCTACAGGGGGAAAAAGCTATGAAATTCAAAGAAAGCCTCCCAGCGTACCATGTCTTTAAACCATCGGGCATTTGCCGTTTTATAGGCACCCACATACAAAGCGATGGCCGTCCTCCCTCCCTGTGATGGAGGCTGCGTCCAGTTTTTGAGAGAAATGTGTTTTGAAAGCAGAGGCGAGCGGTGGCCGTCGTGTGTTCTATTAGACAGATCAATAGCTCAGTGTGCGAGAGTGTCTTAAGAGCTGTTGTCCTGTGCTTTCAGCTGTGGCAGACCTGTTAGTGCTACAGAGGGGTGCCGCCTGCCACTGCCTCTGTACCAGCAGTGGCCTGAGGGGGGCTTTTAGTCCAAACACAAATGTCAACCACACATAGACTATTAGTGTTTAGTGCAGTTATTAAATGGACTTTATTTGTCCTTTAGGAGGCTAAAAGGCACACTAAAAGGGGACCTGCGTGACAGCGGGGCAATTTGCGGGTTTAGTTACTCAGGCTCGCTCGTTGCTGACACATGGTGGTGTGTGTCTGTGTGAGAGCGCGCTGAGAGGCACTTAGGCCATAACATATCTCACTGGGGTCTGCGAGCAGCGTTCTTGTGGTCAGAGGCGTTTTAAAAGGTTAATGTTAATCTATACCAAACAAAGCCCATGAGAAGCTTTTACAGCTGTGGACAGTTCAGAGCAATGAGTGCTGATGAAATGGTAGGTGACTAACATAATATACAGCATGCTGTAAATACCACGGTAAGCAATATGAGGTCTGTCTGTGACTGTTACGAGTACAGCTTCAAAAAATCAGTAGGCCTGCCTGCGTAGTATGTGGTTTACCTGGTGTAATATAACATCTGTTTCTATGGGAGCAGCAAGTGGCGTGAATGTAGCCCAATGTGACCTGTGTGCCTATCTGAACGGAAGAGTGTATATGTTAATGCATATGAAGCAGAGGCAGTGCACTGTGGCCCTCTCTCTCGTGAGGCTCTGCTGCCTCCAGACGCTGCAGCAGCGGCCTTATCAAAAAGAGAACATGAGAACACTGATGTTCCTGGGCAGTGAATCACGCCGCGGCGTTTGTCTCCTTATCGCTACAGGTGTGCCGATGCTCTCCGTCCAGCCCAAAGGGAAACAGAAGGGGTGCGCTGGCTGCAATCGCAAGATTAAAGACCGCTACCTGCTCAAGGCCCTGGACAAATACTGGCACGAGGACTGTCTGAAATGTGCCTGCTGCGACTGTCGCCTGGGGGAGGTGGGCTCCACCCTCTACACAAAAGCCAACCTCATCCTCTGTCGCAGGGACTACCTGAGGTAAGAGAAGCCACAGTCAGTCGCCCCTCACAGAACAGAAAGGCCGCGCCCCACCTAGGGCTGTGTCATTAAAAAGTGCTCGGTCTCTCACTACTGCTAGGGCAACACCACCATGAATGTCTATGAACCTGCCTCTCACTAGAGCTCTCCATTTGGGTCCATTTGTATGTGAACCAGTTTTTTTTCTCTAGCATTTAGAAGACCTTTCCTCCCAGGCTGTTTTGGTAGATCAAGCGTCTGTTTGTTCCTCATTATAGGATATCGATGCTGACTAGATGTGTGTCAATTAAGCCTGAATCCCATTATGCTCATGTGCTGACTCTCCCCAGGCTCTGATCTGAAGCCTTGGGAAGGCAGAGCGGAAAGTTTCCAATTCCACGTTTGTTTGTTTTTAGCTCTCTTAAAAAAAAAATCTGTTTAAATTTTTTTTGTTGCTTGTTTACATGAACACAGCACTCTCCCCTCGCGGTACAGGCCTGGTTTCAGTAACGGTAGAGATGGGTCATGTTGTGTTCTGGGACGACTCCAGGCAGGCTAGCTTCAACTTTAGTGTCTGTGGCTCAATGTTTTCCCCCTGTACCCTGCCATCTGCTTGCTAAATTAAACATGATCATTTCCTGGGCGTTAAGTCATTCCCTGGGGCTTTTCCGAATGAGATCCTACCATTTATCCCTGAGACCATCCCCTGGGGGCCAGCCTAGAGACCTTGCTGCCCCTGGCCTCTCCCTGTCTCTCCCCTCCCTCTCCCACCCTGCCCTACCAGCAGGTCCCAACCGAGAGGGGCTTAGGGGCCGGGCGTTGAGAGGAGCCATTACCATCCATCAGCTCCCACCAAGAGTTAATGCTGTTAAGATGCAGTGAGAGAGGTTCACTAAGACTGCTGCTGCCCCCAGAAGGGGCAGATGGTGCAGATGAGGTCATAATAAACGGAGCAAATGACAAGAGAAGGCAAAAATTATTAAGCCGAGAGTGGCGCTTTTGACATGTTAAATATGATCCCCTAAAAGGGCCAGCTTCTCCCTCCCTCTATCTGATTGATTTCTCCTCCCATTATGAAGGCCTTATCGTGGACATCAGCTCCCTGATGAAAATGTGTTCCTATGGCGCAGGCCAGAAGGGGCTAACTGGCCTGACAGGCAGCTTTGCAGAAAGCAAACTCAAAGCAAGACCAGGGCAGAGCGGTGAGAGAGGGAAGAAAATGAGGGGCAGAGGGGGCTAGAGTGAGAGGGAGGAAGCAAGGGAGCGAAACGCAAAGTAAGAGAGGCAAGGGAGAGATGGGCTTTCTGTGTTTCTGCCTGGGCCCTGATGGCCTAATGAAATCCAGCCCACTCGTCTGCTCTTCAGCCTGAGACAAATGCATGCCACTTAATAGCTGGAGATGTTTGAGATGAATTCTATTATGGAACAAATTAAAAATGTTCCCTTTCTCAGCAGCGGTTTTAGAGCTCATAGTTTTAAAGTAGGTGATGCAGGCTCCATACGGCCTTGTAATCCCCTCACTGAGCCCCAGTCCTGCACGGAGAGAGGAGCGCTTCCCCTCACTGAGCCCCCGTCCTGCACGGAGAGAGGAACGCTTCCCCTCACCTCCATTAATGAAGTGGAATCCTCCTGTATGGAGCTGCAGTTCATTAGAGACATGCAGCCAGGGTGGATCAAACACACTTTATTTCCCTGGGTTTGGAGCCCTGCCATGGGCACATTAATTATGATAGGAGCTCCGTCTGTGTTCGTCCTTCAGGAGCACCGGTAACTTCTTGTGCACAGCCCCCAGCACCGCTCTACCCTGCCTGGCCTGCCAGCAGCGTCTTCTAAAACCTCAGAGCAGACATTTCGGAATCCACTTGACATTCTATTCCCTCCGTTGTAAAAGGCTGGGTTGGTTTAATAGCAGTTTTACCACACTTTCATCATCACGCAGAACAATAGATTAATTAGGTGTTTCATTTTTGTCTGGGACTCTGAATCTGGCGACCTCGCCAAAGAAGGTTGACAAGCCAGTCATGCTTTTTATCGCCCGAACCCCAAGCTTGAAATCGTTTTATCTTCTGACTAACGAATATTTTAGGGGAACATACTGTATCAGTCATCTACTTATCAAAGTAGAGCGCTTTTAATTGAAATTTAAAAGCACTTTTTTTCAAGCTAATGGACATTGTAAGTTATGCAGTACCGACGGCACTGCAATGGAAGTAGATATTAAACTGTCATTAAAACATCTTATTATCCGTGGATGTATTAATGTATATAAAAAATAAATAAAACTATAATAAAACAGTTACTTCTTTCCTCAAATAAAGTAGTAACATTTTCTGACAACATTTAGAAATCCATATAGCAAGCTTTACACCTTCAAAGACAACTGTTGAGGAAGGTCAAAACACGCCTACATGCATTAATACAGTAGCTCTCCTTTTTATGAAATTGGACAAACTGTAAATGGAGCGGTGAATCTCAGAGCTTAGAACAGAGTAGAAGACTTGAAGAGCTCAAGTCCAATCTCAATGAAACAGTAGACATGCAGATGATGCCGGCATGCAGGGGGAGAGTTTGAAGTTAGCGAAGCAGCAAGTTCAAACAGCTAAAGGAACCGCACCTGTCTCTACAGATCCACACTAAATCACACAATAACAGAAGGAGTGGAACAATGGAGAGGCTCTTTAACTTTAATGGCAGTTCATTTTGTTTCAACCAGCCAACATCAGTGGAGGAAAATGACTTCCAGTATAAACTATTTGGTTTTTCTCTCAATGCTGCAGTTTATATTTTTTCTCCCAATCTTGGCAGTGAACAGTTCACGGCATGCTAAACTGGGGTGGCAGGGTAGCCTAGTGGTTAGAGTGTGGGACTAGTAACCAGAAAGGTTGCAAGTTCAAATCCCTGAGCTGACAAAGTACAAATCTGTCGTTCTGCCTCTGAACAGGCAGTTAACCCAATGTTCCTAGGCTGTTATTTAAAATAAGAATTTGTTCTTAACTGACTTGCCTAGTAAAATAAATAAAATCTGCCTTTTTGGTAATGCACATTTTTTTTATGGCATTCTGTTGAAGATCACGTTTCAAATTTCAGTTAACATTTCAATTCTACAAGCACACTGTATGCTATTTTGTTACTGTAGACAGTATGGATTGAATAGATATGCTGTGACCGGACAGAGAATATGAAAGTCCTTCAGCACCCTCACTGGAAAGTCCCACTAAACGGCCTCACCACGGTAATGGTTGGTTCACTTTATCTTACATTATATAGCTTCAGAATCCATCCCATTGTGTCTCAGTTTGTGGGTGACCTTTCAAATGAGTATTTGTAACCCTCTAATCCACTTAAATTAACCACTATTTTAAGCTGGGCCCTTTCTGTGCTTCAAACCCTGCCTAAAAAATGGACTTCTTAACAAACTGGGATTGGCTGCGGTCTGTAGTGAGGGGCAATGTAGTCTGCCCTCAAATTTTCAGCAGCATTCATTCTGCACTTCAATGGGACAAACTGGAAAAATCGTATATGTCGAAATAATTTGTATACCAGTTGTGAGGATATTGACTTTTCTTAATCGTAACAGACAAGAAAATGTAACTGCATCATGAGCTACTGCACTGTAATTGTACCAGTCACACAGTACAGTATGCCATTACAATATGTGGGAATTCAGCAGAAAATAGTCTTATGATTTGTAATCATTCTTAAAAGAACACAAATCTCTACTGTAGGGTGAATCACCATTAAGGTGTTGTGATCCTCATTCCCACCCAGCTCTCCCTGGTGCTATGCATGCTGGTCTCTGTAGTCCCTATTCCACAGTGCCCTCCCACTAAATGGTCAGCACAGCGTCTCGGTCTATTACTCTGCGCTACAGTCCCTATATCAACCACAGAGCCCAGGGCCCACACCGCCATAACACTGAAACATAACCTACATGATGGCTTTACATCACTGACATGTCCCCTGGGATGCATACAACACTGCATATAATAAAGCATCCATATTCACAGGGCCAGTCAAGTAGCAGGTCAGCACCCGCACAGAAGGACAGACTAGGTCTGAGTCAGACCACAGAGATGATAACAGCCTGGTTTAGTTTGAGCTAGAACTGATGCAGATGCTGATAATAACCGAATCAATACAGAATAGACTATTGTTTAGTTTTTTTAAGAGGAAAGAAATCCCCAATACAACATGAATAAATCTAAAAGCCTGACAATCATTTTACCAAGTGGGTTTGAGCAGCAGCACCTCGTCTGGGTGGCATGGAAAGCTCAGCGTTCCAGAGGTCTATATCAACACACTTTACTGGAACAGTAACCAGTTCTAACAATGACTTTGTTCAGCACCTCGTGTATCTATTAGAACCAAACAGCTCTGTCTCGCTCTCTTTCTCCTAGTCTAAGGCACCAGCAGCAGTCCTCTCCTCTGGGGTAGTGTGCTCTAATTAGACCCTGGGTCTGCTGGAGGGATATGTTTCCTGTGACAAGGGGAGAGCAACCGACAGAGACTAATATGGAGAGGGGATACCAACTTTTGACTATTCTCTCCATCTGAGTCTCTGAGCCCACAACTTTAGGAAAGTGTTTGCCACTCTGACAGTATGTTAATCTGGTGTCGCCTGCCTGATCCCCTCTCGCAAAGCTGTGGCGCTGTCCCCTTTTCCTGCCAGCAGAATGTACAAGTCTATCTGTGATTCGAAATCTTCAAATTAAACATAAGGGCAGGCGCTTAGAAAATGTAAATGTGACTGGGGGCTGCAGGCTCCGGAGTGGAGTTGCCTTTGCTTTGTTTTGAGGAGAAAGATCTACACCAGTGCCTCTTGCTCTGCTTGTGACCTTCATCGTGTGCCCCCTATCTAATAAGCTTAAACAAACAGCAGTGAAATGTGAGTTGTGCGTCTGTTCAGTGTACTGCCGAACATCTAGTTACCTCTCCAAGGTCTCCCCACCATTCTCCCAGGCAGTCTCTGAATGAAACCGAGGGGGATCGAGGCAGTATCCTTGCAACAGGAATATTTTGAACGTTTGACTACATTATAGAATTTAGCCTCTTGTGTAAAATCCAGCTGGCTTTGGTTGGAGCAAGTCTCATTAGGTACTTGGGTTTTAAAATAAGAAAACTTTCAACAGTTCAATTGGTTGCCTCAGACCTGTTTTCATTGCTTTCGCTATGTGATAGGAGAAAGGCTTTGAAGAAGGGGATTAGAACAATGTGATCATTTTAATTAGATCATTAGCAAAGAATTAACATCTAGGTTTGTAGCTCTCATTAACAAAAAATACCAAGTGTGTGCCAAGATAGATTTGTGTATTTCAGATTTGTCTGTTTTTCACTGTTCTTTGTTGTTTTTTCTTCTTGGCTTTTTGTTCGCTCCTCTGTTGCATGAAGACTAAGGAAGGTACGTTAATCTTTGTTTGTATTCTCTCTTTCTTTCTTTCTTCCAGGCTCTTTGGTACAACAGGGAACTGCGCTGCCTGCAGTAAACTGATCCCAGCCTTTGAAATGGTGATGAGAGCCAGAGATAATGTTTACCATTTGGACTGTTTTGCCTGTCAGCTTTGTAACCAGAGGTAAGGAGAGAGAGAGCGCGCTCACAACTGTGTCGTGAGATTGCCTTTTTCAAATATGTAATGCTGTTCTGAAATGGCCATTAGCTCAAACTAGTTAGCCATTTTAATAAAAAACCTGCCTCTTGAGGTGAAACAGATCTGTTTTGGGGTCAGTAAAACTAAACCCAGACTGTCTGTGTAAATACAGATTCTTTTTGTCTGTCTTCCCATTTTGAAAGCACACACGTGTTGTGTTGCATTGCATTAGCAACACTCTGTTAATTATTTTCTATGTTGACCCTGCCATTAGTTTGTCCTTGTTTGTGTTTTGTGACTAGAAACAAATGGGATTATAAGCTTGAGGGGAACAAAATTAGCTCATGTATCAAAAGTGATACAGCTGCCAGACCAATGCCAACACTCACAATGCTTTAGTTGAAAGGTTCACTTTAAGCCACAGCAATCAACCTCCAAGAGGCCACTCTACAGGAACATGCCTTACCAGTTTGGGTACCACACTACAGGGTAGTGGAAATAAACACACATTTAAATTTTTTTATAAATACTGTATGCTATTCAGTCCAGGAATGTTAACTAGACACCTTAGTGACCCACATGGGCCAAAGCCTTGCTCACTCCGTCCTAGGTCCTGACCGCTCCTCACCTCTGAGCTCTACACTATTACATCCATACATACCTTCCTCACAATACAATGCAACAATCCCATAACAGTACCACAGTGCCGCACAGAGAACACTCTGCTAAACATGGGGTATTGTGACCCTCACCATCCATAAAGCACAAGCACATTAACCTTCCACAGGGATGAGTCAGTAACCATGGTGAGCACCTGGCTGGGGTATGGGAATGCTGGCTGCAGCCACTCATGGGGCCTGGCTTTACTGGCTCACTGATGCCACGGCCATTGCCCCTCTGCCAGCCCTCAGCCTGCCCAACACACTACTGTAGCCCAGCCTGATAAGCAGCCCTGCCATCAGTACGGCTGTTCTTATCTTCACTCATTCTGTCTATGAAGCTGTGTGTCGTACAGTACATAAGCACCGCCACTTAAAAGGATACCCCTGAACAACTGTTCCAGGTAGGCCGTCATTGTAAATAAGAATTTGTTCTTAACTGACTTTCCTAGTTAAATAAAACAAAAAAATCAGTGGGCCTACTTAGGGGTGTGTTTTTCTTAAATTAACTCGAAATCTAGAGAAACATTCATACACGTTGGCACCCAAACTGGCGTATGGAAAGCTCGCCCTGTGGCAGGGTTTCCTTGGAAACCGGTGTGGTGCTTTTCTTGTTTTCCAAGCCTGGGAGGGGACTGCTTTCATTGGGTGCCAGTCCTCTTGTCCGCACACTTTGAAATCATCTTTTTTTTATCTACTTGTATTTGAAGCCACGCCTTCAGTGACCATCAGAGGGGCCTTTGAATCACACACAAGGAACAATGGCATTCGCAAACAAGTGACGTCGCCAAACGGGTACAATCAAAGCCCAGAGAGCAGCAATGGCCATCGCCTTTAACGGCTGATCTCAATCAACCACATTCTTCTCCTAGAGCAATGCTATCATTATCAGCCTGTCAACACAAATAACTCTGTCATATTGTCCGCTACTATTCTCCTTTGTCTCCCCACGTTGTCCTCCTTTTTATTAATGCTTTGCCTTTGTGTTTTCCTGGCTGGCAGGTTTTGTGTGGGGGACAAGTTTTTCCTTAAGAACAACATGATTCTGTGTCAGATGGACTATGAGGAGGGCCAGCTGAACGGCAGCTTTGAGACGCAGGTTCAATAGCCGGGCCCAGTGGCAGCGACCAGGACCCTCGGCCCGCCGTACTTACACATGATGCCATGGATGTTCTGCTGCACTTGGAAAGAGGAGTGTCTGTCTGCTTGCCTGCAATACTTTTTAAATAGCCCTTTATCAGTCCATAAGGGCTCTATTGTAAATGTACTACTTTTTGCCCCTCCCCTTCCCACCCCAACACTGAGCAGTTACAAGTTTTGATGTACAGTTGTGCCTGCTTAGCTGAGCACTGTATTGCTTGTATGTTTTTGTGATGTTTGTTTATTCTTTTCCCCTTTCGGGAACGTTTCCTTGGAGGGTATGTACAGTCTGTTTTCTCTGTATATATAAACTGGAACATTTATTTTATGAAATGTAATGCAATTTTATTACTAGTGTGAATTAAAGATTCTTAAATGTTCATAGTGAGTTTTTGTTTGTATACCAAAACCAAAGTTGTTTGAGGAGGCTGGCCCATGTGTTGATATATCATTATCATCTCTCAAACCACAGAGCTGTAAAAAAGCCTTGCGAGGGGGAAAAAAATATTTTTTAAAAAGCAATGGAGAAAAAATGAAGTTTTATTACATTTTGCAAAGAGTGCTGATGGAATTAGAAATGCTGTTTCAAATGAACTAAATAAGATTTTATTTGGAATAAAATAATGACTTCTCCAGACTGTGTTGTTGTACTGAGCTGAGCGTGCAGGTGTCTTGAAAGAAGCCGTGTTTGGATGAGAACGCAGAGAGAGCGAGAGAGAGTCTGCACCCACTGAATCATGCCTCGCTAATTGCCATCTGATTATGAGTGTGAATTGGCTGGGAAATGAAATGCACCAGCAAATAACAAATGAGATAATAAATTCTAACTAGATGTGGAGCTGCAATAACCAATTTAGGTTGGTGGCACAGTCACTTTATCTGAGGGGAGAAGGCAAGGAGCAAAACTCAAGACTTTGTTATATATCTTATTATGAAATAGAATTGTATATACAATGTGGTATACTGGAATTATAGTTTTATTAGTTAATACTGTATTAGCAAAAAAGATCACTTGAAATTGTATCAGATAGAAAGTAACCAAAAATGTGAGACATTGCATAGGATGCAATGTTTGAGACTTAAAATAAGGCACTGTCCACTTTAAGAGAATTATGAGTAAAAGCAAAGCTTGCCTTGAACATATGGGGTATTAAAAGAGAACGGAGCATATTCAACAGATCTGAATAGCTTTTATGTACAAAGGCATTGCAATTAAGGGATTGCTACTTAGGTGACACAATCCTTTGTCGTACTACTTTTGATTTTCATCGGTTGGTGGTAATTCTTGTTTCTATGGGCTCAGAGCCACAGGAGACCTGCTTTGCAGCGTTTCTGCCATTTAAAGCAATTAGCTTCATTCATCCTGAGCAAAAATTGTGAAGAAACCAGTTGGGGTCTTTGAGCATATTGAAATTTCATTTAAGCATGTCTAACACCTTGGGTAAGAAAAAATATATAAAACAAACTCTAAGTTTCTCTAAATGGACCCTTTAATGTTACTTACCGCAAAAAAACTTTTAACAATGTTTTTCAAAAGTTAAAAGGACACAGGTAATTAAAGAGAACAAACATCAGTCTTTATTTTATTTTTGCTGTAAAGGCAAGTATTAAAAACTCCCCAAATAAAATGCTATGTATTCATATATTTTTTGTAGACCTATATTCTAAATGTACAGCGTTAAAAAATAGATTCCTTTAGAGTGTTCAAATCTGGCCCTCAGTCAGTCGCCTTGGATTACTGTGCCACAATGACATCACAGGTTTTGATAGTGATGTCAGAGCTCAGAGTGAGCACCACTCCTGTAATTGGTGGGACTTAACAAGTCTGGAACACGTTATAGCATATAGCCTCGCTTCCTAGTTCCTACCGCCACAACACATACAGTAACAGTACTGTACATACAGATGATATAAAACCTGTGCTCCCCCAAACATTCACACAATCAAGTGTCATATAAACAAACGTGATACTTCAACACAAACCCAGAACTAAGACCCACTCTGCATACTGAGTCACAAGGCAAAGAGCTGGGCCGTGTCTGGTCGGTGCAACACCCAAATGGAGCAATCAGTGTAATCATAATAAAGGAGGTAAGGCTTTTAATGGCAGTAATTAACATGCTGGAGGTTTTTACAGGTGCACACAGAGAGCACTGTGTGTTAGGTTTATACATGAGGGTGACTGTGGGCAAGCCAGCGTGTGACTGGGACTGTCTGTCAAGGTTATGGGAAAGGCAAAGAACAATTGCCAAATGATCATAAACTTCTAATGTTTCTCCTCCACCTGCATAGCTGTGGCATTTACAGCTGTACGTGGGGAACACATGTTAACTGAACTTTCCAGTTTCTGCAGGATGCACACAAGTCCTATTCAGCACACCCCCAGTCTTCAATTTCCTCTCTGCTTATGCGGCTGGCTGTACCTCAGATTCTGGGCAATGTGTGACATTCTGGAAGCACTTTTATCCAGCAGAAAGCAGACCAGCGACATAATTTGCTACCAAATAAATTAAGTGTGCAATGTGCATTAATTAGAAGTTCATAAAAAATTCAGACTCACCGGCAGATGTGCAAATAAAGGATTAGCAAGACATCAATTACACCACATAAGAGTACCTTTTAATTGCAGCTCCTGGATTGATTTACAGAGGGAGACAATCAGGCTCCGTGCAAGATGGCTGATTGCTCATTTTCTGGAAAGATAATGAGAAAAAGATCTCACCAGGTTACACACACACACACACACACACACACACACACACACACACACACACACACACACACACACACACACACACACAGAGACAGACAGACAGACAGACAGATAGATACACACACTGCTGGTCTGCATTCCCATCTGCCTATGTTGGTGGAGAAGTTATTAAGCATGTTGAGCAGTTATGACTCAAGTCTATGAATTCATTCTCCAGCCTCCCTCCACTGTGTTCCTGATTACTGCATTATGGCATCTGCTTAATTAGCTGGGCTTGTGCACACCAGAGGGAGGTGGAGAAATGCCCTTCACTCCAGCTCAGTTAGTATACCTGCCTTCCTCACTCCATATGATCTACAATACCTTCTCCTGTGTTACATTAGATCTTACTTTTACACTTTGCATACAGTAATTTGTTCCATACATTCATCTATAAAGGGTTTCACGCTATCCATATAATAAGCCAAATGAACTGTCATCGTTAGGTTCCAAAATCCTCTCCATGTCTATTTGAAAAGAGTTGGCGTTTCACTATGATAGGTTAGTCTAATATGATGATCTTGGTCACAAGGTGTCTATGTAACCAGTATGAAAGCCCTCCCTATGCGTTAGGACAGTAGTGGCCTGGGCCTCTGCCTGTCTGCAGCTCATTCCCTGGGCGTGGACTATGTTCACCAAATGAGCTGCCTGCCACTGGCATCACCACCCCTCTGATGGGTCTCTCATTACAGACGTCTAAGCACAACTGATGGACCAACATAGAAACACAGAGCCAGGAGACTGTGTGTGTGTGTGTGTGTGTGTGTCAGTGAGTCTCTTCCAGTCCAGAAGGATGTTGTGTAAGGGTATAACACTCAAATAGTACATTTAACAAAATATTTATATAATAATGTATACACACTTTCATACAAAGCAACTTACAGTCACGTATGGGTGGTCCCGGAAATTAAACCCACTATCCTTACGTTGCAAGCACCATGAATAACCAACCGAGCTAAAGAGTATATATATTTTTTCCTATTTGAATTTGGCTAGAATTCATGTAAACTATAAAACCTCTGTTCATGAGGCCAAACTAAAACAGCCAACCTTTATATACACTAATGATAGGTAGAGTCAAACAACTGAGTACTATGTACTGTAGTAGCATATACAGTGCCTTGCAAAAGTATTCATCCCCCTTGGGTTTTTCCTATTTTGTTGCATTACAGCCTGTAATTTAAATTGATTTTATTTGGATTTCATGTAATGGACATAGACAAAATAGTCTGATGAAAATGAAAAAAAAAAACTTACATTTTTTTTACAAAAACAAAAGAACTGAAAGGTTGTGCGTGCATATGTACCCCGTTTGCTATGAAGCCCCTAAATAAGATCTGGTGCAACCAATTACTTTCAGAAGTCACATAATTAGTTAAATAAAGTCCACCTGTGTGCAATCTAAGTGTCACATGATCTGTCACATGATCTCACTATATATACACCAGTTCTGAAAGGCCCCAGAGTCTGCAACACCACTAAGCAAGGGGCACCACCAAGCAAGCGGCACCATGAAGACCAAGGAGCTCTTCAAACAGGTCAGGGACAAAGTTGTGGAGAAGTACAGATCAGGGTTGGGTTATAAAAAAATATCTGAAACTTTGAACATCCCACAGAGCACCATTAAATCCATTAAAATTTTTTAAAAGAATATGGCACCACAACAAACCTGCCAAGAGAAGGCCGCCCACCAAAACTCACGGACCAGGCAAGGAGGACATTAATCAGAGAGGCAACAAAGAGACCAAAGATAACCCTGAAGGAGCTGCAAAGCTCCACAGTGGAGATTGAAGTATCTGTCCATAGGACCACTTTAAGCAGTACATTACAAAGAGCTGGGCTTTCTGGAAGAATGTCCAGAAAAAATCCATTGCTTAAAGAAAAAATAAGCAAACATGTTTGGTATTTGCCAAAAGGCATGTGCAAGACTCCCCAAACATATAGAAGAAGGAACTCTGGTCAGATGAGACAAAAATTGAGCTTTTTTGCCATCAAGGAAAACACTATGTCTAGCGCAAACCCAACACCTCTCATCACCCCGAGACCACGTTCTGCCTCCTAGAGATTAACGTACTTTGTTGCGAAAAGTGCAAATCAATCCCAGAACAACAGCAAAGGACCTTGTGAAGATGCTGGAGGAAACAGGTACAAAAGTATCTATATCCACAGTAAAACAAGTCCTATATCGACATAACCGGAAAGGTCGCTCAGCAAGGAAGAAGCCACTGCTCCAAAACCACCATAAAAAAGACAGACTACGGTTTGCACCGGGGATAAAGATTGTACTTTTTGGAGAAATGTCCTCTGGTCTGATGAAACAAAAATAGAACTGTTTGGCCATAATGACCATCGTTATGTTTGGAGGAAAAAGGGGGAGGCGTGCAAGCCGAAGAACACCATCCTAACCGTGAAGCACGTGGCAGCATCACGTTGTGGGGGTGCTTTGCTGCAGGAGGGACTGGTGCACTTCACAAAATAGATGGCATCATGAGTCAGTCAGGAAGTTAAAGCTTGGTCGCAAATGGGTCTTCCAAATGGACAATGACCCCAAGCATACTTCCAAAGTTGTGGCAAAATGGTTGAAGGACAACATCCACACAGCATGATGCTGCCACCACCATGCTTCACTGTAGGGATGGTGCCAGGTTTCCTCCAGAAGTGACGCTTGACATTCAGGCCAAAGAGTTCAATCTTGGTTTCATCAGACCAGAGAATCTTGTTTTTCAAACTACTGAGGAGTGGCTTCTGTTTGTCCACTCTACCATGAAGGCCTGATTGGTGGAGTGCTGCAGAGATGGTAGTCCTTCTGGAAGGTTCTCCCATCTCCACAGAGCTATGTCAGAGTGATCATTGGGTTCTTGGTCACCTCCCTCACCAAGGCCCTTCTCCCCCGATTGCTCAGTTTGGCCGGGCGGCAAGCTATAGGAAGTCTTGGTGGTTCCAAACTTCTTCCATTTAAGAATGATGGAGGCCACTGTGTTCTTGGGGACCTTCAATGCTGCAGAAATGTTTTGGTACCCTTCCCCAGATCTGTGCCTCAAAACAATCTTGTCTCTGAGCTCTACGGACAATTCCTTTGACCTCATGGCTTGGTTTTTGCTCTGACATGCACTGTCAACTGTGGGACCTTATATAGACAGGTGTGTGCCTTTCAAAATCATATCTAATCAATTTAATTTACCACAGGTGGACTCCAATCAAGTTGTAGAAACATCTCAAGGATGATCAATGGAAACAGGATGCACCTGAGCTCAATTGAGTCTCATAGCAAAGGGTATAAATACTTATATACTTATATAAATAAGGTATTTCAAAAAAACTGTTTTCGCTTTGTCATTATGTAGTATTGTGTGTAGATTGAGGATTTTTTTTTATTTAATCCATTTTACAATACATCTGTAACGTAACAAAACGTGGAAAAAGTCAATGGGTCTGAATACATTTCGAATGGACTGTCTAACAGCATCCTTGTCAAATATTATTAATGTTCTACATACAAACAGCCTGTGCCAAAAAATGCATATAAAACTGAAATAAATGGCTACAGATGCGTAAACTCGCCCTGATAGAAGTTTACTTATTCTGTGATCTCATTCTTAAATGAAACCAATTTGCCTAGAAATTGGTTCTCAGGTCTACATGAAGAGTTCTGTACATCAGCCCTGCCACACACACACGCACACACACACTTGACAAACACACACACATACACTTTCACAGTCACAGTGCCTCCCACCCTTCCCTTGCTGCAAATCATGTTTGACTTTGAAGTGCTAATTTTGGAAGTTTAGCCAATTTTTATTTGCTGCTTTGAAATGTATCCTCTAAGCTGCTTCACCAGCAATGAAATATACAGACCTTTACAATGAGGGATAAGTGACCAAAATGAGAAGCGCCTGGTTTTCTCCTCCACATTATATAACTGTGAATAATCTGCACATTGCATTTGCTCCTATGGCATTACTAAATTCCTGACTCAATTTATTTTCCCAAACATTATGCAGACACTCACTTCTACCTCATTTGATAAGCTACCTTCCTCCAGAGCTCACTGCAGGAACTCTATGACGCTCATGACAAACAAAATAATTTATATGTAAGAAATGTAAAAGTACTAAACCCAGACTTACAGTACCAGTCTAAAGTTTGGACACACCTACTCATTCAAGGGTTTTTCTTTATTTTGACTATTTTCTACATTGTAGAATAATAGTGAAGACATCAAAACTATGAAATAACACATATAGAATCATGTAGTATCCAAAAGTGTTAAATAAATCAAAATATGTTATATTTGAGATTCTTCAAAGTAGACACCCTTTGCCTTGATGAAAGCTTTGTACACGCTTGGCATTCTCTCAAACAGCTTCCTTAGGTAGTCACCTGGAATGCATTTCAATTAACAGGTGTACCTTGTTAAATGTGGGATTTCCTTTCCTTCTTAATGCATTTGAGCCAATCAGTTGTGTTGTGACATGGTAGGGGTGGTATACAGAAGATAGCCATATTTGGTAAAAGGACATATTATGGCAAGAACAGCTCAAATAAGCAAAGAGAAACAACAGTCCATCATTACTTTATGACATGAAGGTCAGTCAACACGGAACATTTCAAGAACTTTAAAAGTTTCTTCAAGTGCAGTCGCAAAAACCAAACGCTATGATGAAACTGGCTGTCATGAGGACCGCCACAGGAAAGGAAGACCCAGAGTTACCTCTGCTGCAGAGGATACGTTTATTAGAGTTACCAGCCTCAGAAATTGTAGCCCAAATAAATTCTTCACAGCGTTCAAGTAACAGACACATCGCAACATCAACTGTTCAGAGGAGACTGCAGGAATCAGGCCTTCATGGTCGAATTACTGCAAAGAAACCACTACTAAAGGACACCAATCCAAAGAAGACACTTGCTTGGGCCAAGAAACACGAGCAATGGACATTAGACCGGTGGAAATCTGTACATTGGTCTGAAGAGTCCAAATTTGAGATTTTTGGTTCCAACTGCCGTGTCTTTGTGAGACGCAGAGTAGGTGAAAGGATGATCTCCGCATGTGTGGTTCCCACCGTGAAGAATGGAGGAGGAGGTGTGATGGTGTGGGGGTGCTTTGCAGGTGACACTGTCTGTGATTTATTTAGAATTCAAGGCGATACACCATCCCATCTGGTTTGCGCTTAGTGGGACTATCATTTGTTTTTCAACAGGACAATGACCCAACACACATTCAGGCTGTGTAAGGGCTATTTGACCAAGAAGGGGAGTGATGGAGTGCTGCATCAGATGACCTGGCCTCCACAATCACCCGACCTCAACCCAATTGAGATGGTTTGGGATGAGTTGGACCACAGAGTGAAGAAAAAGCAGCCAACAACTGCTCAGCATATGTGGGAACTCCTTCAAGACTGTTGGAAAATAATTCCAGGTGAAGCTGGTTGAGAGAATGCCAAGAGTGTGCAAAGCTGTCATCAAGGGCAAAGGGTGGCTACTTTGAAGATTCTAAAATCTAAAATATATTTTATTTTGTTTAACACTTTTTTGGTTACTACATGATTCCATATGTGATATTTCATAGTTTTGATGTCTTCACTATATTCTACAATGTAGAAAATAGTAAAAATAAAGAAAAACCCTTGAATGAGCAGGTGTGTCCAAACTTTTGACTGGTACTGTGTAATACATAAGATGAATAGCTCGATCACTAGAAAAACAAAGAAATATAAAATAATTGTTTTGCACTTTCTTTTTTTGTGCAAATGAGCATAACAGAATAATATGATACAGCAGTAATTGGGAGACAACCTGTCTAAACCCTCAGGGGGAACCTTTGTGCTGCGGGGCCAAGGGACAGGTGAGTGTTAGTCAGTGGTGGACACTAGGGTGCCTCTATTCCAATCGGGAACATCAGCACTATTGTGGTTGGGAAATGTCATTACTGTAATCAGCCTTGAGGTGCAGGCCTCTGTTGTGTGGAAAACAGATCTGCACAATGAAAATAGACCTTGGTAATGGAGGAGCCTTGAATTCCACTTAATTTACCCCACTAATAGATGCATTGACGACCTCAATCACAATCCTTTTTAACCATTTTCTCTGGGAGACGGGGCATTATGTGGTAAAATAAGTTGATCAGATTGGCTCCTCACAAAACAGCCCAGCTAATCACATGGCAGGCAAAACGCTGGATGGAGAAGAGATCTGGAATGTGCCCCCCTTCCCAGACCCCTTTTCTGCTTTGCCACGGCCCTGGACTTGGCAATAAATTGCTTCGGTAATCAGCTTTTTGAAAAGCTTATTTACTGCTTGTTCTCTGTTTATTGTGGTTCTCAGAATGAAATATAAAATTGGATTTCATTAGATGTGCAATTTTCTATTCTCGTAAAGAAAGGAAGAGAGGGAGAGAGAGAGAGAGAGAGAGAGAGAGAGAGAGAGAGAGAGAGAGAGAGAGAGAGAGAACATCACCTTGTTGAGTATAGAGAATGGATCCAGACAGAGTGTATATTATTGTTGATTGAGTCACTCTGTTTTTATTCAGTCTCCTTCTGCTCTTACTGGGAACACAGTCCAGAGAGCCAGGAGAGGAAATCACAGGACTAAAAGGTAGGCAACAGTACTGTATGTATGGTTCTGGGGCAGTCTTCTGTATGTGAAAGCCTCAGACAGACAGTCTGTGATGGGTGTGAGTGTCTCTGTCTGGCTCTCAGCCTGTATGAATAAAGTGCACACACAGAATAATTGCGTGCTGATTGACTGAGCACAGCTCTGATGCAACGTTCATTTAACCACAACTGTACTTAACTAATGCACAAACGATGTACTTAATCATGTTGGAGTCTTGTGAGTTACACAGCGTTAGTTAGGAGCACTACTGCATGAGCCTCCAGGGCTTTTATTTTTCTGATGTTTTAGTCTGGTTTATTTCTGGTCCTATGAGGAGAAATAGCTATACGTCTCAATGGTTCTAGGCCACGGGGATGAATAGGAGAGGATGCAAACATTGAAAAAAGACTAGAAACCAAAATTGAGTGGTCAAAACTATTTGTGTGGATGACCAAAATAGAATTTTCAGTGAAACGTTTATTCCGAGTGTTGTTTCAAAGGTCTACAGTAACATCATACATCATCACAAAGCCAATGTCTATGGTCAATATCCTAAGTTGTATTACTTTGTAGATGAGATGGATCATTCAGGAGTGATAGAATAGTATGACAATAATAATGGTTTAGTGCATCCATACATTTTAAAACAGCACCATCTGCAGGCTAGAGGGAGGAAGCTTCACGGTCCTACTGAGGGAGAGACGGAGGACACTGAACAAGTGTTTAGCCCTGTGGATACACCATCCATGGACTACATGACCATGTCACATGCTTCTGACCTCTCAGGACCCTAAAATCAGTAACAGCCTCTTGTTCACCTCACATGACAAAGGAGATGATTGTGGACTACAGGAAAAGGAGGACGCCCCTATTCTCATCGATGGTGCTGTAGTGGAGCAGGTTGAGAACTTCAAGTTCCTTGGCGTCCACATCACAAACTAACATGGTCCAAGAACACCAAGACAGTCATGAAGAGGGCACGACAAAACCTATTCCCCCTCAGGAGACTGAAAAGATTCAGCATGGGTCCTCAGATCCTCAAAAGGTTCTACAGTTGCACCATCGATAGCATCTTGACGGGTTGCATCACTGCCTGGTATGAAAACTGCTCGGCCTCTGACCGCAAGGAACTACAGAGGGTAGTGCGTATGGCCCAGTACATCACCGGGGCCAAGCTTCCTGCCATCCAGGACCTGTATACCAGGCGGTGTCAGAGGAAGGCCCTGAAAATTGTCAAAGACTCCAGCCACCCTAGGCATAGACTGTTCTCTCTGCTACCGCACAGCAAGCGGTACCGGAGCGCCAAGTCTAGGTCCAAGAGGCTTCTAAACAGCTTCTACCCCCAAGCCATAAGACTCCTGAACAGCTAATCAAATCGCTACCCAGACTATTTGCATTGCCCCCCCTTTTACGCTGCTGCTACTCTCTCTTATTATCTATGCATATTCACTTTAATAACTCTACCTACATGTACATATTACCTAAATTACCTCGACTAACCAGTGCCCCCGCACATTGACTCTTTACCGGTACCCCCTGTATATAGCCTCGCTATTGTTATTTTACTGCTCTTTAATTATTTGTTACTTTTATTTATTTGTTTATTTTCTTCTTAAAACTGCATTGTTGGTTAAGGGCCTGTAAGTAAGCATTTCACTGTAAGGTCTACACCTGTTGTATTCGGCTCGTGTAACAAATACAATTTGATCTGACATGTCTGAAAATAAACATATTAGAAAGAGGAATAAAAAATGTCCATTACATTATCTGGAGAGAGAGTGAATGATTGGTGTGTGGGGGCATTGTCTCTGTGTGTGACAGAGTGAGTGAGTGAGTGAGTGTGGTGAAAGGTATATGTAAGGGTTGCTGGGGCATCTCTGCCCCAGGGCCCTACGGCCCCTCACACACACAGCTGCAAGGTTTACCAACACACCTCCCTGCTCGGCCCCCCTGCCCACAGTCATACCCACCCCTCTTCTTTATAATCCTTTAAACATGCTTCATGCAGCTTTCCTGGAAATGTAATTATGTTTACAAGGTGACAAGACTTTCCAAAGTTGTATGATTACCTGGGTTGCACTCAGCCAAACTCACGCAACAGACCAAAGGCTAGGATTGCACCACCGTCCTCTTTGGCTGAGAGAGTCTGGTCTTTCTATCATGACTGCCACTTATCACCACCTTCACATCAAGGAAGATTCGGGGCAAAGAACAGTCTTTAAAGAAACTTTTAATTTCATGACTCAAATACAAAGCTGTTAATATTTGTGGGGAGTTGAAGGGGGGCAGCTGTTTACCCCCCACCTGCACAATGCATCTAACTCCCAAAGAGCACTTGAGGGAAACAGGTCAATACAAGCTCCAACACACATTTTGAGAGAGAGTTGGCACGGCTGTAGCTTTAATTTGCGAGGCTCGTCTCCCCTCAAAAGATCTTGGATGCTTACAAACCTCTCACAAACTCATGACGCCAAACTATGTTGACAGGCAGCTTTTCATTGATGTTTTTTGCCGTCAGTGAAACTTAAAAGCTAATTATAAAATAATTTCACTTTGAAGCAGATGTGCCTTTCATTTCTAAAAAGACCTGCACACAATATGCATATCTTACTGTTTATATACCCCCAGGTATACAACTAAGAGCCCACTCATAATACCCCCAGAATAGGCATCAGTTATATTGCTGAAAGAGTACAAAGACAGTGAGGAGCCTGTCATTTAGGCACAACCAGAATAAGAGTTAGGCCTAGCCAAACAACACCTACGCTTTACAGTTCAACGTTTATAACACAGTATGTCCAGCAGCTCTCTACAGGCTCAACTTATTCATATTCAGCTATTATTCTGGTGGCAGGTAGCTACAATGAAAATCAAATGAGATCTCGGTAGCACTGACATTCTTTTAGCTAGCAGGTACAGGATGCCTCCTATATGATTAATTAATTGCGGCAGCCTGCCATCTGTGTTTTAACTGATTAAATAGCTCACAAAGTGGGGTGCACCTTTTGATGTGAACCTTTGGGGAACAGGCTCACTCTTTGTATTTCTACCTTGATTAACCACAATACTCCGGCACTTCCCCCAGCCCTCAATTTCAAAGTCTCTTTAATTTGGGAGGAAAGGACACAATGGCATTTGGGGTGCTTTATAATCCTGCCCATCTCCAGCAGCAGTCTGGGGGCTCTCACTCTCTTTTTCATAAAGTGAATGTTTCACACGGGGCCGAGCACAGCGTAGTGAGCAAGCATCCAGCCTTCGGATAAAAATTGATTCCAGTAAATTCTCACCTGAGATCCATCACGGAGAAGGCTTTAAAAGGTCACACATGTAATAAGTTCCTATGGTCTCAGTCACTCCAATAATGGGCCTTTAGTCTGCCGTGGAAGACTGGTATATAGAAATAATTGAGTAATCTGTGGACCATTCAATTCAATAGTAGGACTGGGTGACAGTGCAGGAGCTGGTGGGGTGCTGAGAGGTTGAACTGGGGAGTCTCTGTACCGAGAGGGAAACGGTTTGTCCCTGTAAGCCATGCACCTCTATTCCATCTCAGCACCGCCACTGTGGATAACTGACATTTAAAGGCTCTCTCAAAGGCCTTAAATGCACTGAATGGTGTCAGTATTTCAGATAAGAAAGAATAAATATTACAACTATTCTCAATACCATTTAGTATTTTAATTAGATATAGAAGTGATATATTCAAATATTATATTTTTCATGTGAAAAATACAGATGTGATAAACATAAGGGATGGAGACATAAAACCTACGTAAACAGATACAGCTACTGTAACTATACAGATATCACTTGTTTAGGGAGCTAACACAAGTTAATGCACGTGTAATTCAAAATGTAAAATAATAAACAGTAGATAATAAAGCAATAACAGTCCCCAGTGAGTTCAGAATCATACAGAATGGCATTTGAATAATAATTTCATAATGCTGTGGCCCAATATGAGCCCATGTGCTCTTAAACTAAGGCCCCTGCGTGAACCATATCATTCAGCACCCCATCTCTACAGCAATTTCTACAGATTACAGTCCTGAGATAGCTAACTGGCTGAGGACAAGCCACAGTCCCCCAGAACTATGGAATTTAATATAGTGTGTGGAAAACATTGGAAATGTATAATTTATGTTTGATGCATTCCACAGGCAGCAGCCTGTATCCTCTCTAGCTTCTATTATTACCATCCTCAGATGAGCCAGACACTCTGTGGCCTTCTGATTCTGGGAACATGAGGGACAAGCCTGCTGTTTTTGCCAAGCCAATCCAAATGCTTATCACTCAAACGAGCTGGAGCATTCCAACGATTGTTACTGTTTCAAGTACAGCTAAAAGTAGAAACCTCAGTATTGAATACAGCAATCCTGATTTGTTTGACTTTCCTTAACCTTTTATATTAGTTTGTTCAAATGTTATTCAACGTATTGTAAAAAAAAACAGTTGGCATTTAAGTAGCCTCTGTCTAGTATCTGAATGCTAACACCACTCAGTTATATAGACAACTACAATCAGTCCAATGTTTGATGCCTTACTGCTTGTTCATTCCACTTTCATTAGCATACCAATATAGAGCGTACTGCAACATGACGCTGTCGGACAGCTCATACCACCATTTTCTTTTCAGCCAAACTCTCCTCTACCCCATCAAAGAAGTTCTCTCCACACACAAAACATGATATATTTGGAAATATGACTTAAACCAGAACAGATGGCCTAAAAAGTACAACACAGTAATTCAATCTGGATAATGGAAGGCTAACCACAAACTGCTCCGTTCTCATTTCTCTGACTGAGAAACTCTCAGCTGAATTGCCATTTGGACTTTGATGCTCAACCCCTCCATCATAGTGTGTTTCTATGTTCCTCATGCATGTTATAAGATGTTTAAAAGGAAAATAGTGTATATTTACTAGACAGGCCTCATAACGTGCCCATAGAGGAGCCATTAGGTCCCAGACAAAAGTGGAAATGTATTGTAATTGATTGTTATCAAAGATTTCCCCTTCTCAAGAAAGCATCTAGCCATTTCAGGATCACATTTGATGGCTAAAAGCACTGTGCAAAATAAAGAAGCTCTTTCAGCATCACACATTCATGCTGACATGCAGCTTACAAAACAATTACCGCACTTTGTTGCTTTGTCTCAAAACCTGACTAGCAGAGTTCCTGCTTTGGATATTTCTTCATAAGTGTGAGCACAGTCGTTTCCCTGCCATGCAAGTCCTGTGGCAATTATATGGCTGAATCTATTGACGCTTCCTTCAAGGGATCTCCCATCAACAGCAGATGCATTGCACGTTCCCTAAAGATATTCGACAAACTGTCAAGACGAGAGCAGCTTGCTACATGAAAATGAAGCAATTAAAATAATTCTGCATTATGTTTCTGTCGAAGAGTGGCATCTGTTTGTATGAGATCAGATCTCACCATCATTCACTTAAAACAATGAGCCTAGAAATGATTGAGGTTGAAGTCGTTGTTTAATACATCATTTAGATGTACTATATTCAAAAACTTGATGTGACACTGTACCATGCAGTGACTATACAGCATGTGTTGAGTGAGGCCATTGGAGACATGCCAAACAATCAAGTCACAGTAAGGTTTTGCAGGAAGCCAAGGAGGTTGAGTGAACCATATACATCTCGTAATGACAGAACATTGCAGGGCCTGTATTGGATTCTGTTTCTGTATGTTTATGAAAAGATATCCAGTAACAGCCAGACTATTCTCTTATGAGGTCTCCCTAATTGTCCACCGTCCATCGGAATATAGTATTCAACTCCATAAACAGAAAGAGTCCACAGTCAATAATTTTAGCAGACTAAAATAGTTGATTTGAAGGGAAAGGCATCTGTGTCCATTTAAGGAGAGTGTGGCAGTGTGTCTAAATAGGCGAAACACAGAATCTTGAAAATCCCCAACTAGCAGAAAATTGGTTTCTCTGTTGCTGCAATATAGCTGAGGCATTACTATTCAGCCCTTTGGAGGAAATATATTAACCTGGTGGGCCACGTGCTGAAACTCTCTAACCTTTTTGTTGACAGGTTTTATAAACCTAATGCACTTTGTGATGTATAGCATAATAACAGTTTATGACTGTAGGGCCTTGCTCTTAATATCGGCTGGCTGGTGTATCAGGCAAAATTATTGTAATGAGACCAAATTTCCATACAACGGCAAAATGAGTTCATTACTCTAAGTTATATTGGTGAAGTAACCAAAAGAAATTGATGCTTTTATTTGGCCGGAATTGGATTTCAGACATAAATAGAATTAGGTAAACTTGCAGATAGCAAAATGTAAAAATTACATTCCACTTATCGAAAAGGTTATCGCAATGCCCCCCACCACTCTTTAATCACTGCTTTCAAACAGAGGTGTACTTTATGCACTGGGATAATTCCAATTTCCTTGGTCTAAACATTCTGATTGAAATTCAGTGGCATGTCCAAATTGACAGTTGGACATTACACTGTCTCAAAACACTACAGGAATGCACTGTTTCCAATCATGTTAAACTTGGCCATTTTCTTACAGGCTTCCTTCTCAGTCAGATAGTCTTGCATATCTACGATTCAAAGACTGAGTTTGCACTGCACATTGACAAGTTCCCTCTCTAAAATGCCTCAGATTACTGCATGGCTGATGAGGAGTAAGTACATTACCAGGAGACTAGTCTAGCATGGCTCTGAACTTGATGTTTGGGAATATTTTGGCTCCTGTCAAGGCTACAGCACAGATATGATGTACACTACAGCAAGTTATCCCAAATACATATTGCTTATGCAATTTATTCATTGCTTGCTTCACTGGCAAGGTGGAGAGGCTTGTTCCAAGAGTAAAACTGAGCTACAGTTAGATTTGCAGGCGGTCTCTTAGGGCCCAATAGTTCATGACTCTGTGCTTCAATACAGTGAGCTGTAAAAGGTACACGACAAGGAAGTCCCAGCTACAATATATCAAAGTGTGTCTTTACACCATCAGCACATTAATATCCCAATACAATGATCATATACTGTGGAATAGATAGAATACCACTTTAAACTGCAGTACAGTATGTACAGAGAGTTGTTGGCACAATTAATTTGAATGTGCTTACAAATGCAATGATAGTCAATAATTATAGGCCTGTGTAGGTATTGTATTATATAACAAGGTGCACTGTAGTTACACTGTGCCTGCCTATATAGCCAAGTGATCATGTAATACAACAACAATTCAGAAACACTTAGCCTAAAGCTGAACTGAAAGCTGTATTCCCCTGTTTATCCTATAGATTTATCAACCCCATTATAAATTGCATTCAGTCCTTTCAAGGTTACCTTAACAACATCCCCATCTCTCACAGTAGCCTAGCTGCACTGTTCAGTGGTCTGTCCATTCAGTGTGTATCCTCTTCATCAGCTGATTATACTATCTATCAGCCCCAGCTGTCACTGGCCATTTAAACCTTTGTCAAGTCCTCCATGTAATGCAACCACCTGGAACCCAGTTGATTGCTGTTTTGTAATCCAACACCTCCAACATGCCTCACCCTTTCTCAAATATATATTTTTCATATATAAAAAATGTATAAAATCGGAAATCTAAAAATACATACTATATAGGAACGCTTTAAAATGAAACATTTGGGTTCAGCTCTGTTGATGAAGGAGGGGGGAATCATATTAACAAACAAATTGCCATAGAAAAAAACATTGTTTAGTTTTTCTCTGTTTACAAAGTTGAAATGAAAGGAGAAAAAAAAACATACCAAATGCTTTTCCTCGTTGCCAAGGCACGCACAGGATGCTGGCAGCTACAAAGATTCAATTATACAAAGTGCAGAAAATAATTAGAAAAATAATAGCACTTGAAAAAAATTGCCCCTCCAGAAATTGCGTAGAACAATAAATCTGTTAATTAGCTCATTAATATTCAATTGGGGTCAGTGGACTTAATGGAACCTTTTTCATGGGCCAAAGAAATGTTTAACACTCAGTTTTCCCTCTGCCGGTTCTTATTATCAACTATGCACAGCCAGGCCTTATCAGTCCTCCAGATGGCGAGGAACAATGCAGCGCCATTATCGTCTTACAGCAGCGTGTGTGCCTTGTAACCGGTGTGTGCCTGGGACAGTGAAGTATAGATACTGAGGCGTTTAGTGTAATTGATATGTGGTATATATCGTATTGTTTAGGCATGTTTGTTTGCTCTGCTGATATTCAAGGCGAAAGGAGAGGCGAAAATTGATTTTCACCGCAGTCGTTCCTGTTCTCTCCACAGGTCACAGATAAGTTGTCAACGAAGGGCTAGGTCCAGTGTAAAATGCATCAAGGCTAAACTCTCGGCCATTCCGGAAGAGAGCGTGTTTCATCTCCACAAACAGCAGCACAGTGTCTGCCATTTCCTTCTGCTATGAGACCAATGTTTTTTTATTCAACAAGTTAAGGGGGCGGAGAAAGGAGCTGTCCAGGCATAGAGAGCAGAACAGTCTTTAGCTTCTTGGCTTTGTTATGCTCCTTTTCAAACCAGTCACAGCCAAATGAACAGGACACTTTTCAGCCTGTCACATTCCATTCCAATAGAAGGTTATTATTTTCTATGCTTTATGTAGGGATATAACTTGAAATCAAATAGTCAAACTGAGTCAAACCAGGCATAGGCTACAGCTGCTTAGAACTCATAGATACAGTGCACAAGCCAATTAAATTCAATTGATAGACTCGGACTCAGTTTGGGCAGCAGTTCGTTCACAAACTGTGCTGCATTACACCTACTGTACAAAATACTCTGAAAGGCCGCTCAGCAAGGAAGAAGCCACTGCTCCAAAACCACCATAAAAAAGACAGACTACGGTTTGTAACTGCACATGGGGACAAAGATTGTACTTTTTGGAGAAATGTCCTCTGGTCTAATGAAACAAAAATAGAACTGTTTGGCCATAATGACCATTGTTATGTTTGGAGGAAAAAGGGGGAGGCTTGCAAGCCGAAGAACACCATCCCAAGCGTGAAGCACGGGGGTGGCAGCATTATGTGGATATATTGAAGCAACATCTCAAGACATCAGTCAGGAAGTTAATGCCAGCCCAACCATTCACTGGACCCCTATGATCACCCGGCTACGCATGCCTCTCCCTAATATCAATATGCCTTGTCCATTACTGTCCTGGTTAGTGATTATTGTCTTATTTCACTGTAGAGCCCCTAGCCCTGCTCAATATGCCTTAACCAACCATTTAGTTCCACCTCCCACATATGCGGTGACATCACCTGCTTTAAACGTCTCTAGAGACAATATCTCTCTCATCATTACTCAATGCCTAGGTTTACCTCCAATGTACTCACATCCTACCATACCTTTGTCTGTGCATTATGCCTTAAATCTATTCTATCGCGCCCAGAAACCCGCTGCTTTTACTCTCTGTTCCGAACGTACTAGACGTCCAGTGCTGATAGCCTTTAGCCGTACTCTCATCCTACTCCTCCTCTGGTGATGTAGAGGTTAATCCAGGCCCTGCAATACCTAGCTCCACTCCTAATCCCCAGGTGCTCTCATTTGTTGACTTCTGTAACTGTAAAAGCCTTGGTTTTATGCATGTTAACATTAGAAGCCTCCTCCCTAAGTTTGTTTTATTCACTGCTTTAGCACACTCTGCCAACCCGGATGTCCTAGCCGTGTCTGAATCCTGGCTTAAAAAGACCACCAAAAACACTGAAATTTCCATCTCTAACTATAACATTTTCCGACAAGATAGAACTGCCAAAGGGGGCGGTGTTGCAATCTACTGCAGAGATAGCCTGCAGAGTTCTGTCTTACTATCCAGGTCTGTACCCAAACAATTTGAGCTTCTACTTTTAAAAATCCACCTCTCCAGAAACAAGTCTCTCACCGTTGCCGCTTGCTATAGACCACCCTCTGCCCCCAGTTGTGCCCTAGACACCATATGTGAATTGATTGCCCCAATCTATCTTCAGAGCTAGTGCTGCTAGGTGACCTAAACTGGGACATGCTTAACACCCCGGCCATCCTACAATCTAAGCTTGATGCCCTCAATCTAACACAAATTATCAATGAACCCACCAGGTACAACCCCAAATCCGTAAACACGGGCACCCTCATAGAGATCATCCTAACCAACTCGCCCTCCAAATACCCCTCTGCTGTTTTCAACCAAGATCTCAGCGATCCCTGCCTCATTGCCTGCATCCGTAATGGGCCTGCGGTCAAACGACCACCCCTCATCACTGTCAAATGCTCCCTAAAATACTTCAGCGAGCAGGCCTTTCTAATCGACCTGGCCCGGGTATCCTGGAAGGATATTGATCTCATCCCGTCAGTAGAGGATGCCTGGTTATTCTTTAAAAGTGCCTTCCTCACCATCTTAAATAAGCATGACCCATTCAAAAAATTTAGAACCAGGAACAGATATAGCCCTTGGTTCACTCCAGACCTGACTGCCCTTGACCAGCACAAAAACATCCTGCGGCATTCTGCACTAGAATTGAATAGCCCTCGTGATATGCAACTTTTCAGGGAAGTTAGGAACCAATATACACAGGCAGTTAGGAAAGCTAAGGCTAGCTTTTTCAAGCAGAAATTTGCATCCTGTAGCACAAACTCAAAAAAGTTCTGGGACACTGTAAAGTCCATGGAGAATAAGAGCACCTCCTCCCAGCTGCCCACTGCACTGAGGCTAGGAAACACTGTCACCACCGATAAATCCACGACAATTGAGAATTTCAATAAGCATTTTTCTATGGCTGGCCATGCTTTCCACCTGGCTACCCCCACCCCGATCAACAGCCCACAGCAACTTGCCCAAGCCTCCCCCATTTCTCCTTCACCCAAATCCAGACAGCTGATGTTCTGAAAGAGCTGCAAAATCTGGACCCCTACAAATCAGCCGGGCTAGACAATCTGGACCCTCTAAAATTATCTGCCGAAATTGTTGCAACCCCTATTACTAGCCTGTTCAACCTCTCTTTCGTATTGTCTTTCCCAAAGATTGGAAAGCTGCTGCGGTCATCCCCCTCTTCAAACTGCTACAGACCTATATCTATCCTACCCTGCCTTTCTAAGGTCTTCGAAAGCCAAGTTAACAAACAGATTACCGACCATTTCGAATCCCACCGTACCATCTCCGCTATGCAATCTGGTTTCAGAGCTGGTCATGGGTGCACCTCAGCCACGCTCAAGGTCCTAAACGATATTATAACTGCCATCGATAAGAGACATTACTGTGCAGCCGTATTCATTGACCTGGCAAAGACTCTGTCAATCACCACATTCTTATCGGCAGACTCGACAGCCTTGGTTTCTCAAATGATTGCCTCGCCTGGTTCACCAACTACTTCTCTGATAGAGTTCAGTGTGTCAAATCGGAGGGCCTATTGTCCGGACCTCTGGCAGTCTCTATGGGGGTGCCACAGGGTTCAATTCTAGGGCCAACTCTCTTCTCTGTATACATCAATGATGTCGCTCTTGCTGCTGGTGATTCTCTGATCCACCTTTACCCAGACGACACCATTCTGTATACTTCTGGCCCTTCTTTGGAAACTGTGTTAACTAACCTCCAGACGAGCTTCAATGCTATACAACTCTCCTTCCGTGGCCTCCAACTGCTCTTAAATGCAAGTAAAACTAAATGCATGCTCTTCAACCGATCGCTGCCCGCACCTGCCCGCCCGTCCAGCATCACTACTCTGGACGGTTCTGACTTAGAATATGTGGACAACTACAAATACCTAGGTGTCTGGTTAGACTGTAAACTCTCCTTCCAGACTCAAATTAAGCATCTCCAATCCAAAATTAAATCTAGAATCGGCTTCCTATTTCTCAACAAAGCATCCTTCACTCATGCTGCCAAACATACCCTGGTAAAACTGACCATCCTACCGATCCTCGACTTCGGCGATGTCATTTACAAAATAGCCTCCAACACTCTACTCAACAAATTGGATGCAGTCTATCACAGTGCCATCCGTTTTGTCACCAAAGCCCCATATACTACCCACCACTACGACCTGTACGCTCTCATTGGTTGGCCCTCGCTTCATACTCGTCGCCAATCCCACTGGCTCCAGGTCATCTACAAGTCCCTGCTAGGTAAAGCCCCGCCTTCTCAGCTCACTGGTCACCATAGCAGCACCCACCCGTAGCACGCGCTCCAGCAGGTATATCTCACTGGTCACCCCCAAAGCAAATTCTTCCTTTGGCCGCCTTTCCTTCCAGTTCTCTGCTGCCATTGACTGGAACGAACTGCAAAAATCACTGAAGCTGGAGACTCATATCTCCCTCTCTAGCTTTAAGCACCAGCTGTCAGAGCAGCTCACAGATCACTGAACCTGCACATAGCCCATCTGTAAATAGCCCATCTAACTACCTCATCCCCATACTATATTTATTTATCTTGCTCCTTTGCACCCCAGTATCTCTACTTGCACATCTACCATTCCAGTGTTTAATTGCTATATTGTAATTACTTCGCCACCATGGCCTATTTATTGCCTTACCTCCCTTGTCCTACCTCATTTGCACATACTGTATGTTGACTTTTTCTACTGTATGATTGACTGTATATTTGTTTATTCCATGTGTAACTCTATGTTGTTGTATGTGTCGAACTGCTTTGCTTTATCTTGGCCAGGTCGCAAATGAGAACTTGTTCTCAACTAGCCTACCTGGTTAAATAAAGGTTAAATAAAAATAAAATAAAAATGCTTGGTCGCAAATGGGTCTTCCAAATGGACAATGACCCCAAGCATACTCGCAAAGTTGTGGCAAAATGGCTTAAGGACAACAAAGTCAATTGGAGTGGCCATCACAAAGCTCTGACCTCAATTCTATAGAAAATATGTGGGGAGAACTGAAAAAGCATGTGCGAGCAAGGAGTCCTACAAACCTGACTCAGTTACACCAGCTCTGTCAGGAGGAATGGGCCAAAATTCACCCAACTTATTGTGGGAAGCTTGTGGAAGGCTACCCGAAACATTTGACCCAAGTTAAACAATTTAAAGGCAATGCTACCAAATACTAATTGAGTGTATGTCAACTTCTGACCCACTGGGAATGTGATGAACGAAATAAAAGCTGAAATAAATCATTCTCTCTACTATTATTGGGACATTTCACATTCTTAAAATAAAGTGGTGATCCTAAATGACCTAAGACAGGGCATTTTTACTCTGATTAAATGTCAAGAATTGTGAAAAACTGAGTTTAAAAGTATTTGGCTAAGGTGTATGTATACCTCCAACTTCAACTGTATATCCATACAGTGGCTTACTACACATAATGGCTCTTATAAGACAATTGATAAGTACATGAAAGCCAGCTCCCCCAAAGTTCCCTGCAGTACAGCCGGTGTATATTTCATCAGTGTATCTTATATAACCATTTCTTGCATATTGAGTAAAAAGAGCAGAGAACCTCCATGCCGGAGCAAGAAAGAGTCATCTTTATGATCCTATCTCCAACATCAAAAAAAGGGGCTCAATCATGGAATCTTCAGTCACGCCACCAAAAACTGGAGGCGGGTAACCAATCTTTGATTAAACTTCTCTTAGTGTCACAGAGGTTCTGTGAACTTGCCGGGACCCTGGCTTTGCTCTCACTTATTAAGCTCCTCAAAGATTCAGATTTCTTTAAGCCATTTTCACTGGCATACGGCTTCAGCCAGCGTCTCACCAGAGAGCAGATTGAGACCAAATCACTCATGCATACACACTTGGCTAGGAAATGGTAAGGTCAAAGACTATGGTAAAGACAAGTATAATTAATGCAGACATATAGATTAAAAGCCAGGTTGTCACTGTGGGGACGTTATTAAAGCCATGATATATACACTACGTAGCTTTTTGTAGGATATCTCTCTCACAGAGAGGAAAACAGGCCACTGAGGATTTTCAGGATCTCACATTTTTTTTTGAATAAAATCAGCTCAAGCAATCTTACTTTACTGACAGTCAAAGGGGAAATGGTGTTGCTTGCTCAGTATTTCATTTTTTATCAATATTTTCCACAACACTGTGGATTAACATAGCTTGATTCAAAATATGAACCATGACGGTGTCATTTTCCATTAGCTTATTCCATCTCCTGTATCCATCATTACGTCTACAACTGTTAAATGTCAACCTTTGAAAGTCATCTTCTCCAATCCCATGCAGGGTCTTGCCTCACTGAAAAATAAGGCGCAACATAAAAATGAATGTGTTTCTTTCTCTGGTTGAGGTAAAGACTTTATGGATTTTTGCTGAGATAAAAGCTGCCACGTTTGTTCTAAACATGTCTGTTTACTGACACCATTCTGAGAGCACAGGGAGATCATTTCAAATCGCATTATCTTTTTAGTCGGTGGTAAAAATGTTGCTTTAGGTTCATCAGGACATGAAAGATGTTTGACTGTTGGGCTGGCTATGGGGGACTTACAGGAGATTTCCCTTCACAGTCTTGCCCAGGCAACTTAAAACAAAATGATATGAAACAGTACGAGGAATCAACATTGGCAATGGAGACCAATGATAGAGCCTCTCAACAGATATCTAAGTGGAATACCAAGCAAATTGCCTTTGAAGCTGTGGAAATCAACAGACCACTGAATGTGCAACAGCAGGCCTATGGATCTCAACAAGCAGAGGTTATCCCAGATCATGTGTTTAAAGGTTGAAAGCTTGAGAGCCTAGGTGTCATGGATAATACCTACTCAGATATCTTTAGGAGCCTCTTCTATCTCTCCCCTTCTCTCTGTCCTGGCTTAACTTCCCCTCTGTCTGACAGTGGAGCTGCCATGCTATCGATCCTCCCACACCCCCACCTCAGGCCCAGACGGCGGGCACAAGGGCAGCCACTAAACCTGTGGGCAAAAAGAAAGAGGACCCTGCTGAATGCAATTGGGATTTTAGAAAGTTAAACACTTCTCAGGCACAAAATTCCAGCCTGGGCAGCAGAGAGGGGATTCTCTCTCCAGGCCCTGTGGATGCTCCTGATCAGGAGGTCAGTTCTATCATCACAGTCCCTCTCACCAGCCTCCCCTCCCCAGCATCCTGACTACTGTGGAGGGGCTCAGCTCTCTCATTTACCTCAAACACTGCTGTCAACACTTTTGCTGCTGCCCTTGACTCAATGCGACTCGGGGTTCCTATCCTGAGAATACCAGGTTGAGGTGGAGAAGGACGAAAGTGCAAAATGGAAGAAGGAGGATACTGGACAAGGTGTTGCAGAGAATACGCTATTGGGTGCACTAGAGGGGGAGGGAGCCAACCTTAAGATCTTGTATTATACCCTGCCTGCAGTGACCTCAATGATAAATACAAAGTAGAAAACATTCCCTTGATACCAATGACCATGAAACATTACCTTGATACCAATGACCATGAAACATTACCTTGATACCAATGACCATGAAACATTACCTTGACAGAACAAAGTTAGTCATGATAGTCATAGCTTCATCTCCTGGTCTGGTCCATCCGGACATAACAGAATCCATAGAAATGGAGCATACAAAGCTGAAAGCATGGCTTTTGAAAGCATAGATTGACCTCTGCTCTGTGAAAACCTATCAATACACATATTTAATATAGAGGTTAAAGGATGCTCTGTTAAAGGTCACCTGGAACTGAGTATGAAAAGATAGGAAAGCCCTTTATTCATACGTTGACATGAATAGCTTAACTGTCCATACTTTCACAGTCAGTCCCAGCCAAGGTTCTAAGGAGAAGGAGTGGGATGGAGAATGGTGAAAAGACCTGCATGAAATGACCGTCAAATGATAGTGGTTTCTTGGATCATCTACTGCTAGCTGTTGCGGTTGTCACTCCTGCACATCCTCCCCATTGCACAGCTTATTGCCATCCTCACTAGTAAACCTACCAAACATGATTATAACCAAATCCAAACAGTTAGGACAGCCTGTCAAATCCCTTTCACTCCCCATCAAATACCACACTCAACATACCATAGATGTCCTATGTACTCTCCAGTAGAATGGAGTATGGATCCACAGACACATGACCAGGAAGCTGACTGAACTACACACAGGTCTCAGGGCTTAAAGGGGGACAAAACAAGCTAAATGCAACCATTATGTGGCCTGTCAGAAACATTGCTTTACCTTCAGTTTAGCTTTTGCCTCACACCATATTCAATGCTAAGATTAAGTGCACTTACTCTGCACAGCCTAATATAAAGCTACACTACTGCTCCATCAACCTAACTACAACCCAGCACCTCCTCTGTTGTTCATGAGAGGTTAAGCGCTTTCCTTTCACATCATAGGTTCAATATATGTCCCAGTTTTAATCACAGATATGAATCAAATGCTGCCTTCTCATCTGCATACCTGACATTAGACTGGTCAAAGCCCTGCTCGGTGGATATATAACCTCTAAGCGTCAGGACCATGTTTATACAGAGAGAGGGCTGAACAACAGAGCAGAACAGAGGAGAGGCTTTGGACTGGGGGAGTGCATCAGACACAGGCCAAGCCCAGAGATAAAAGCCTGGTACATCCATTCAAATGTACTCTCACACAGAGTTCAGGTTGTTAAAGAGACGGGTTTTAGTGGTCATTTAGAAAAGCGTCTGTTCATGACGCAACAGGAATAGTGATGGGGCCAGGCAGTTCAACAGCGAGCCCCACAGATATTTACTAATGGAAGACAAGTGGTGTGTTGGGTACTACTACACAGCCATCAACCAGCTGCTAAAGGGCTTCCATTGGACTGCTTTATTGAGTCATCTTGACAAGTATTACCGTTACTTTGCACTGCCCTGTGAGAACTCCTGCATGGCCTTTATCTGTACAGACCTGTGAGTCTCATTAAACAAAAACCTGAAGCAGGGAAGGTGGATGTAGGCTGTATCACCACAACAAAAGAACTGTGTTTACAAGTCCAAGACAAGCACATTACATAGACACAATGCAGCGCTAGGCTCCAATCCTGCAGCGCTCTCCCCCTCAACACCCCACCCCCTGGGGGTGAGAAGACCTTCCTTCATGTTCAAAGATTATCAGTTAATCCAAAATGTGCAGGAGCATGAGACGACGGGAAAGGGACCAATATACGAGGGGGGATGGAGGGAGCTTCGGCTTTTTATTTGTTTGTTGGCTTTCATTAATCTATTGGAACACAACACATTTTTTCCTCTTTTTTGGGCATGTGTAAATGATGTTTTAGAGCCAATAAATAGGAGATGAAATTTTCAATGGATAGCATGCGAAAGTATTAATTGTAAAGGCCATTATTTGGTGTCCATGAGGCTGAATCAGCTTAGCCACTCCATTCCACCATTTGCATACAAAATGCTTTATTTTGGCAATCAATGAAAGTGTTCCACTGTATGTGTAGCTTATCACATGCTTGCAGGAAATGGATTCCTTAGCCATCTCGTTAAATTCTGTTGATGCAGAACAATTTGAAACATGGCACAAGCTGCAATGACATTTAAAGATGCCTCGGCTTAATTATATTTTGCAAACATTTAGGGTGTTTGTCCTCAGGGATAAAGTGCCTCCACTACAAAGTTAACTTGTTAATAATTCAAAAATAATCTCTCTTTTTCGCAGAGCACTAATCATTATCTCCTATTATTAGTGGTTAAGGGCATTCAAGGTGCCATGCACACACAGGGGAGAGACATTCTGCTGTTTATCCGCCTAGCGACTACTTTAAATGGAGTGCTCAGATGGAGCAGAAGTGCGACGAACTGTTTTATGTGGTAAAATACTTGCCATGCAGACACTACAAACCTTGTAAACTTTTGAACCCCACAGTCAGGGAGAGAGAGAGTGGTTAAAAAACACTCACCAAAATGCCAGCTTCCATTCTGCTGGTCCTTCTAGTGCATGGTGTAAATGCTCTCTATTATCTGATAAAAAGAGATAAAACATCTATTAGGAAACGACAAAACATGCTCTGTAATGTTTGGACCTGTTTGTCATATTTCAACAGTGGTATTTTATCTGAGACTAACACAAACACTCAAAGTGTTTGATTACACATACAATACTGTATATCAATGTACCCAACATACTTTTCAGCCGATTTGCCCTATTTCAATACTGATAAGACAAAACTAGCATATTGTTGACTGGAAATGAAACATTATGAGTTCTTTAAGCTCCAACAGAAAGATGCTTTAGTAATCCCAATCATAAACATAGCTGAATATACAGTGAATCAGAATACAGTATGTGATTCATGTAATTACCAGAGAGAATGTATGGTGTCTCTTATGCTTTGTTTTAGTTTCTATGTTGATGCCAGACAGAAAGTACTTTAATGTAAATGGCATCAACATCGTCTTCTTCATGAATGCGACAGCAAAGAATGCATATCATTTACCAAGTGGAATCAGAAACGCTCACAACAAAAAATGACCAGCAGAGCTACAGTATATTACACGAGCCTACTGTATAACAGAAAGTCTAAACTTTGAGACACTGTATTCCTTTGAGTCGGCCTATTTCAGCTGGTTGAGATGCTTTAAGGGCCACATATAGTATAACAGTATATAGGTGATAAATGAGAACAGTCTGTGGTCATCCATAACAAAGACTCTCCTCTCCTCACTATGTCCAACAGGCTCCTAGCCCAGCAGCTGCACAGCTTCAGCACTCTGTGATTCACCATTTCACCAACATGGCAGAGGGAGTCCTGGAATCAGACAGACAGAAAGGATGAGTGAACATATAGACAAAGACTGTATATTACCTGTGCTGCATTATCCCTGAGGCCCTCCAATACTGATAGAGGTACCTGCAGGCATGTTTCTCCAGCCAAAGGGTGGGCACACTGAGCTGTGGGCAAAACCCTGATGGAGCAGAACCAAGGGGGGTTCAATGATCTGTGTGTTTGTGTTTAGTGTGTGTGTGTGTGTGTGTGTGCACTTGCGAGAAAGGGCACACATCCAGCATAGCGCAAATAAACCTGCAATTTCACTGTGTACCTCACACAGCGCAATGCCACAGAGATGCCTGGACACCTTAAATAAAATCATCTCCACCCCCGCTGGTGCAGATCAAAGTTGGATCAGGTGAACTTCAGCGGCGGCTCCACCCTGGTGGCGCGCCCCTCTGGAGCCCAGCACAGGGCTAACACAATCAAAGGGGAAGACACAGATACAGTTCACAGCTGAGTAACTCTATATGTCAAACAAAGCTAATCAATTGTTCATTCCCTCTGTGAAAAGACGATCAGCCATGGCTTACCTTTAAAATGATAGGCCAAGCAGGTGTAATTATCCTCTCTCTCTCTCTCCCTCTCTGTGAAACAAACAGAACAGAATAAAACGCAGCTTGTTTTAGTTCCCCAGGATTTCATTCAAAGAAATGCAAAAAGCCTAAATTACTATTTTTGTCACAGCAGATGTTACAATTGCAGCATCCAGATGTAGCCTAACAAAAATTGTTTTTAGAATGTGATATGTTGATTCATTTTTTGTTGCTGACCTGGTTTCTTTCCCAATAATAAACGTGTATCTGAATGTGTTGATGAATAAGAAGCTAGCCTTCCCTTTGTCTTTGTCGTTAAAGTCTGGGTGGAGATGCTGTATAGTAGACTCTCATCCAGTGAGTTGGGTCTCACCACTTGTATAACTCTGCTGCAGGTCTGATTACGGTGTAAACAACTCTTGAAAACTAACCAGCAGAGGCATATGCAAGCTCTGAAAAAGCACAAAAGGCCTACTTCATCATCCTCATCACCACACTTGCTGTCATAGCTGGCAATGGCCACTAATGCCCATCCATAGATAATAGAACAGTTGTTCTATCTCTATGTGCCCACCAATATTTGATGTGTATTGATGTGTATACAGGGCTCATCTGTGAAAGAGAACTTCCTGTTAAAATAAAGGTTAAATAAAATCAATTACGTCTGTATATGTTTTGGGGGAGGATAATCATAAAGGTAGCACACATTTAAATTTGATCCCATGGTCATTTGTTACCAGTGGATTATTCAAAGCATTGTGGCAACTGTCTTTCTTGTGATGCTAATAAATAAAAGTCTGACAACAGCAGCACTAGAGCCACTCAAGGACTGTCCTAGCTGTACAGCACAGCATCCTCCTTCGACTCCATTAATCCACCTCATTCACTTCTCACAACTGTCTTTGTTCTATGAATATAAAGGCCTGGGATTTGTAACAGTGTGTCCTTCATGACACTCAAAGCCAGGTTCATCCCCATCAATATTAAATAAAAAATTTAATCTTCTCCTTATATAGGAGTGCATTGATTTAATATTTCGCCACCACTGAAAAAAATATTGCCCCTACACTCAACTTGCAATTTGGAAATAAATTGACTGATTTAGACAGAGGCAGAGAGAGGGGGAGGGAAAACAACTTGACGTAAACCTGGGCCCGCTACGTGCTACCACTGAGTAAGGTGACATTGCACACCAAATCACTTGCATGAATATAGAGAAAGAAAACAATTTCCATTTCTGAAAGCAATTTTGTTGGGTGAAGGTGTGTTGATTGCCATGTATGTGAATCTATTGCTCACAAGACATAGAGGAGCATGAACATTTCATAAGAGTCGGTGGTACATTTTGTTATTAATATAACAATAAGAGAACCCAGGACTTTCATCTAAGGAATAAGAAAAATTCATTTTTCCAAGTACGTATAGAAGGGCAAGCACAGTAGCCTCCCTCTGTTGTGCTTTGTACTGTACACTACTGAGAGGGAGCAGAAATTGCCTGACTTTTGCTGCAGCGAGTCTATTGTATTTTAATTGAGCCTAATGAAGAATAATTAAGTAATTAAAGACTTGATAAGAGAGAGGTGCAGTAAACAGATAAAGGCAGAGTGCCTAGTATTACCAATGTGTCGCACTGTAGTGTGAATTGGCCATACTCTCACACATACCTCCTGCATGGCATTGTCCAAACTAGAGGCAAACCAAAGGCACTGTCCAAAATGTACCCACAGACCTTAGTATTTCATTCCTCATAATGGCTTTTCCATGTGTCTGTGAGTATGCATGTGGTCAAATCCAAAATGTAATACTTCCCAGTTAGATTTTGGAAATGGGAGTACACTGTGATATTTTCACCACTCTGACATAAGCAGGTTTTATTTTGTGAGTAATTGCACAGCGTGATGTGTACTTATTGGTTTCCATGAGAACCATCAAAGTCTTATTTTAACAACACTGCAATTATGGGAAATATGGAAATACATTTTGAGCCAATTCACAGTTGAGTTGACTCGAATAATAGGAAAATAAAAGCAAAATGGAGGAGGGTGACAGTAGTAAAATTAAACTCTCTTTTCTTCAAAATACCCACAATTTAAGGCCAAGAATCACAATGAACGAAATCCCTAATTCCCAGATATTGTTAAATGCTATGGCACATCCACAGTACTTTGAAGTACGTGTGGTGCCAAAAGCTATCAGCATATCGCTCGCTATCTGCCGTATTAAACATCTGTAATCTCTGTTCAAATTATATGCTGATAATCTACACATAATCCATTCCTCCAAGAGAGGATACACAAATGCATATTTGTTTCCCAGGATTAAAAGATTATGATGGGTGCATGGCAAATAATATACACTGGTGGCAGTTTTCACTGAATTTAATATCAACACGTATATTGGTAAGACCTATAAGACCTATAAAGATTTGACTTTAACGCCACATTGTAAAATTATAATACCTTGAATAAAGGTAAGCAAAATATGCCTGTGAGAGCTCCTGTACATTGATTCCATGCTGGCCATGCAGTTCACACTAACTGGGACTTGATCTGAGTGTTTTATGTTTATAATCTAAGCGTGAAGTTCAAGGATTACTTTGTGTTCCCAAACCACATTGAAGGAGGTATTTTGATGCGGCCTGCCTGAGATCAATGACAGACTGCTGTGAGAGACAGGATGGCAACCTTCAGAATGATATTCCTATAACAGACGCATTGTTTTCTTTCTTCGCATGCCCTCTCAAAATGTCACCTTTCAGGGAATATGTAATTGCTTTAATAAATCTATGTGCAGACCTCATGTGGCTAAACTATACATTCACACTCATAAAACAAAGTGAGTGGGCCCTTACCAAGGTCTATTGGACACTAGCTTTAGTGGACTAAACTCTGCTAGCTTCACCTACGCAGGCTACAAAACTATCACATAAAATAAATCATTGTGGGCAATTATAATTGCACAATTAACACAATTACTGTAGGCTAACTTTGGTAATGAGAGTAGACTAACATTGTCTCAAGGAGACCTTTGTCAATATTCCTGAAGGACTGATATTGTAGGCCTATGTAAAATATCAACAATTTGGAACTATATCTGTAAAGTTTAGAGTAGGGTAAGTATTTTGTTGGGTGACTTGTCAAAAATATTTACAAATCTGGCCTACTGCTTTTAATTCGGAATATAATAGGCCACTCGACCGTCCTCCCTGTACCGCCTAGCCTATGCCATGGTAAATGGAATTTACAGACCTAACAGAAACCGCCATCTTTATACTCAAGGTAACTGACCCTGCTCTTGATTACAATTGCCAATAGCTGAGACGGTTCATAGACCAATCACGATGCGAGTACAAATCAAAACATTATGTGATTGGTAAATGAGTTGCATAAATCTGACCAATTGTATTTGCTCCTCAATTCGTGACGCACCTTGGTTGGAGAGAAGGTAGCGGCAGTGTTCCTTTCCAATAGCTAAAGCTGCACTGCCATCTGATGGATATCTTGAGAATTACACGGTAGGGCCTACTTTGTTGGACCGCGGATGATGCCTCTCGTGGATGAGACTGCAAGCAGGCCTTGTTAGTATTTGTGAAATGAACGTCAAAAGTACATATTATTAGCATTTTACCTAACACTTTTCCTAATCTTAACCTGCTGCGTAAATTCTCCTAACCTGCTACGAAAAGTAAAATCGGACGTTAATTTGACAAAAGCTGGATGCCTTATAGCCATGACTACTGCAAACTGCATCAAAATACACCAATCACAAAGCCAAAACAAAAACAGGTCACTTCCGTCGAGCTGTAAAATCAGGAAGGATGCTGGGGGTTTGGGGTTTCCACTAGTTACCACAGCCACAGAGTCAAAATGGACTATATCGTAAAAAATCGCTTTTTGGGCAAAATTTAGGGTTAGGCATAAGGTTAGCAGTGTGGTTAAGGTTAGGTTTGAAATCAGATTTTAAGAAGAACATTTGTAGAAATGGGCGGGGTGTAGCCATAATTATGACTTTGTGGTTGTGATAACTAGTGACGACAAGAGGCTTAATGTACAGACAGAGATACTCCTTTCTCTACTTTCTCTAATATCTCTGGGACAGTTTATCTGTGACAAAATGTCGATGACAACTCTGCAGAAGGTTACTCTGATTTCCTGCTCTGTCCTCTGTGTTTCGTTATTCCTTCCCAAAATGCTTTTACCGAGAGGGAAGAAGGATGTAGGGCAGCCCGAGGGTAAGGCAGCTTATCACTGATCCGTTCTGTTGTGCAGCTCGGCTTTGATGCTTGGAAGATAATTCCATATTTTGCATAACGTTCTAGCCATCTACAAACCTGCCAGCAAAGCTAGATAATGTATAATACGTAACTGCATGTAACTATCGAATACAGCATTTCATATAAGCCAATGCTTTTTACCAATAGCCTACAACTGCAAGTTATTATAGCCTAAAATGTTGTCATCATCACCAGGTTGTATGCATCTATTTAGTCTAGGAGGTTATCCTCTGTGCTGTATTCTGCTCCTCATTGCCCTTGCCAGTTTTATGAACTCCCACACCACTCAAATAAAGTCGTTTTAATTTGTCATGTCTTGTTGTTTTTCCTGTTCTTCGTTGTGACCATCTCCAGAATATATTATACTGTATCTTTCACCCCTGTTATATCTGTCAGGGGTGTGTTGTGTTCAGTAAACTGTAAATTGATGAATCCATCATTCATATCAAACATATATACTGAGCAATATTACACTTGCATACCATTGAACGCTGCAGGCTTCTTCCTAGTGTGTTGATCAGTGCTCTCTGCTCTCATTCCTAGTTGGTCCTGGGTATTATCCTCCCATGATGCATCGCCTACAGATGCCAGAGGAGGGCTTCGGACAGTGGATGGAGGGGACTCATGACTCTGGGCCCCACAGCCCTGAGGTCCTGGCTAAAGTCAAAGGCATGGGCACACTTCAGATCCGAGGAGCCACTAAATCCAATCTGATCAGCCAGGCCATTCCCATCTACGGATTTGGAATCCTACTCTACATCCTCTTCATCATATTCAAGGTAAGCTGCACAACATCCACCCTAGACTGGCTCAGTCAAATGGATAGACAAACTATTTAGAAGGGCTGTTATCATACATGCAGGCAGGAATGTAGAAGATGTAGACTTTATTACAGTTTTTAACAGCATCCATGTAATACCTATACTAACTAGGAGTCCAGTGCATCCAGTACATTACAAGGTGTGCATACCATAAATGCATTGTTGTATTCACAGATGACAACTAGGCCTAAAGGAAAAAGTACTAAACAGGTATGCCGATTTCCTACAATGTCATCTGAAGCTTGGCAGAAGAAGAGGAGTAAGTAGACAGCATCACATCATTAATAGCTAGGCCATTGTGAATGACACGATGATGTATATGATTTGCCTTTTATCTCATAGCGCAGTTGATAAAAGAGTCCCACGCACCTGACCTCCCTAACACACCATTTAGGTCCTACAGTCTGTGATGATTCACCCTGATGAAAGACTAATGCAGGATATAGCACACCCTGCGAGGAGAAATGTGTCATCTGACAAATGAGCTCCTCTCTAACAGTCACCTCTTTCATGACTTTGAGGACTTATTTTCAATCAACTTCCTCCTTGTTTCATTGTTTTGATCGTTTCATTTGTCAGGGCCCCTGCAGAATGTATCAGTAGCTCCAATTTAAGCAACTCCATGATAAGGTAGATTAGGATCCTGTCCAATTTGCAGGGAGCTTTGTTCCCTGCCTTTGTTAGACCTGTATTAGCAATGAGAAGTAATGTGGTTTCAGCCCAGCAGTGTCTAATATCAATTAACTGCATGTATTTTGGATCAGCACTAAGAGGTTTAGCTCCATTCATCAAATGAATGCCAAGGGGGTAGGGGTGGGGGACAATGTGACAGGGACAGCATAGAAATCTATTCATGTCCTTCTGTGTCAATGCCACTCTCACCTTCCATAATTAAGAAACATTGAGTCACAATGGTTGATTCAAGTGAATACTGAGTATTGAATGTGTAGTACTGAATCTGAAGGCTTTCTGCAACATTGGAAAGCAACTCTAGATACGGTGTGTGCGTGTGCATGCATGAGTTTGCTCTTTAAATCCCTGACTGCCATGTTTCCCTCCCAGCAGATGATGAGCTGGCCCAGCTTCAGGAGAAGCTGCTGGAGACAGAGAGGGTGATGGAAAGGATCGTCTCCAGAAGGAGCAGCACTCCTGACAGGTAAACGGCCCATATTTCCATTTACACACCACTTCTCACAGCCCAGATCTAAGAAGAGCCAAAGAAATGACTCAATTTCAGGGATAAATCAGGGTGGACGCCACATAAAAATGAAAGGGCAAATTCTTTGATTAACTCTCCCATATTCAGGTATTCCTTTGCTCATGTGCCATTTCAGTTTTTTTGTCCGGATCCAACTGTTAAAACATGACAATCTTTATTGGTTCGCACCCTTACCCACCATGCAAGTGCATATTTTGTGCTTCATGAAGATTGTACTTCATTATAGATTTGATGCAACTTGAAGGAAAGCATGTACATTTAAAAGCCTCCTGTTTTACACAGATAACAATATTCACTCTGATCTTTCTTAATAAAGGGTATATTAGATCAATAACATGCAATTAGTGTCTCTTCATTTTCACCCAATACTGGAGTAGATTTCCAATCCTTTTCAGAGACAAATATCTAATTTCCGGACAAATCTCAGCTATTAACATCTCTCTATTACTAATTTCTGCATGCCATTTTTCACCTCATCACAATAACTTCTTAATATTGCTCGTCCTAGAGGCAGTGTTTAGCTATTCCATTAAAATGTGTTTGTGACTTAACATTTGTAATCTGTGAAAGTGTTGCAGGAAGGCATAAAAGGTTATCATGAGCAAAGTGGAAATGAATAATCTCCAGGCTATAGATAACATTGATCAGAATGGAAGCACTGTGGTATGAATGGGAGAAGGACCGCATTGGTATTAATTGAGGCCCCTTTTCGTTCCCCTCCTCTCTGCTGCTCTCTGGTGGCATGCAGCAGGACTAGCAGCAAGGTTAGAAGAGCATCCAAGCAGGAGGAGAAGTTACTGCGGAAGCTGAGTAAGATCAGCCGGGTGATGCAGGAGGTACGACTGATGGAGGGGGCCACACCTGAGATGGAGGCTGAGATGGTGCCCTACACAGTTGACTGGGAGGGTAGGTTAACACAACACACCAGCCTCCTCTCGGTCATTCACCATGCAGAAAATAATATTCACATGAGGCTTTGAGTATTATTTACTGTACTTCTGTAGAACTATGACATAGGTTAAGTGAAAAAGGTAAGTTAGCAAAATGTTGGGCTGTCTGAGACAGTTGATATTATGATTGTCCCCTCTGGTAGTGTCCCTGTCATTCCATGTCTGTCTCTCTCTCCAGGCTACCCTGAGGAGACCTACCCCCAGTATGAGGAGCCCGGTGGCAGACGCAGCGGAAGTTATGACCCCATCACCATCCTGGAGGAGCCTGCTGCTGACTCAGAGATACCCACTGCTGAGGCCCTGGCTGAGGAGGTGGTGGATGAGGAGGAGGATGAGGTAGAAGAGGACGCAGAGGAGGAGGAGCTGCAGCTCTGCCTGCCCCCTCTTCCTGAAGGAGGAATGGAAGAAAAGGGTAGTAGTCCCAGCAGAGTAAAAAAGCAAATCAGATTCAGCGACCACAAAGATGTGTTTCACTACCCTAAACAGGATACGGTCTATGAATATAGGTATGAAGAGGTGAAAGAGGAGGAGGAGAAGGAAGAAGAGGAGGAGAAGGAAGAAGAGGAGGAGGAAGAAGAGGAGGAGAAGGAAAATGAAGAAGAGGAGCAGGAGGAGGAAGAGGAGCAAGTGGATGAGACAGAGGAAGAAATAGGTGATGAAGAAGACCCACTGATGGAGGCAGAGGCTCTCAGTTTTAGTTGTGACGTCTGTAGTAATCCAGAGGCAGAAGCAGAAGAAGAGATGGAAGAAGAAGAATACATTCTACTGTCTCAGTCTGAAGAGACAGACCGCTTCACCCCACCAGATATGGCTGGGGAGCTGGGGATTGGGAGTTTTCTCAGGATGAGGAACAGGAGAGACATAGTGGGCAGAGTCAATAAGGAAACTAGCTCATCCTAAACTAGCCTCCCTAGCACTTTGACCTTACTGAATGTTTTGAATATTCCCAAGAATGTACCTCTCCTTATGCAAGTCCCTGTTTTCTATCCTGTCTCCTTGCGTCCCAAGACAAGATGCTGCTCACTGGGTGAATTTTGTGATCCTAACTAGACTACCTAATACCCTAATATTCATGCTGCTTTAAAGAAAACCATTTAACCACAATTCACCATGTCCTTTGATGACAAACATCAAACTATCTGACTAACCTTATTCCAATATGGCAGTCAAGCATTGTAGAGACCCTGGTATCCTCTGGGATAGATTGTAAACAGAGAGAGTAGGGACCCACATGAATGATCTACCTCTGTTTACTCATTTAAGTCCAGCTTTTTATCTCAACTATATTAAAAGTGGACACATTCTATTACAATGTAATATATAAAAATAAAAAAAAATAAAACCATCAACTATTAAGCCCAGAATGTATTTGTAATAAAAAATAAATTGTCCATGAGTTGGATCTGAGTCTCCTGTTTTCCTATTGAATAAACTGTACTACCGTACCGCTGTCCTCGGACGCTGTCCACTGTCCTAGCTGCCTATTGTCCTTCTATGACCATATCATCACTTCATACACATCTCAGGGAGTTCAGGCAGAGTATACATAGTGCTGTGGGTGCATGTGACTGTGACTAATGACAGGTTTGACTCATTGGAGTTTTATTTTTTTCATAATCAGAACTGTGTGTATACAAACACTGTATATTGAACAATGTACACATTTTACATTACAGTGAACCAGTACTATACACACTCATGGAATGAAAGGGCCTTGTTTCCTGGACACAAAGAAACTTGATATGAAAAGCACAGTATTTTTTTCTGCAAGGATTTCAGCAGTTTGCCTATAAATTCATAAGAGTTAGAACACATTACTAAGAGGCAGGAATATTATGGTTGATTAAAGTAGACCCTTTTTCATAACTTGCAATGAGCTTCCTCATCAGAGTGTTTGTTGCCTTCATTTGGTCTTCATTTTACACTTAATATCCATAAAATATAAAATAGTCTCATTTTGTGAAAGGTTTTGGCCAGGTGGTCATGTCGCAGCCTCCAGCACATTTCTACATTATCAGCATAGGTTTGAATCCAGCCAACCGCTCTCCAGACAATCTTTACCCACTGTCATCCTCTCTTCCTATCTGTTCAATAAAGTCAGAAAATAATATGTATTTAAAAGAAGTGACTGTAAATGTATTTATTGAATAACAAAAAATATGGAGAATAAAAATCCTCCGGAATGCCAGATTCATAAGAATGATATCAATATAGGATAACAGAGATTAGTATGTGTGTTAATACACGCAGGCCTGTTACTATCCTTGCCATATCTGAGCGGTTTGGTCTTTGATAACGTGTGAACTGATTCACATTATCAGCTGAACTGATAACCTTCATCTGATAATGTCAGATGAAGATATGAGTGCATCTGCAAACCACAATGCCCATGGTCTTGTGCCTGGTGCCAATACCAGATTCTGTACGTTATATTACTGAATATAATTTGTTAAGATTCCTGGGGACAAATTAGTACATCATATTCTATTCAGGGAGATGGGAATTTACAGTAGGGGCATATAAAAAACCTGACTCTAGTGACTTCCTCATCTGAAAACTCCATAAGCAGATATAACCAAATAGAAAAGGGACCAAATTCCATCACCTCAATAAGTGTTTTTCTAGTAGAGGGTGGGAGAGGAAGCAGGAAGAACAAAGAAACCCAGGCTCAGACAAGTCAGGTGCATTACAAAGTTCCATCCCAGAGAGAGAAGAACATCTGATAAAGTTAAAGCATAAAATTTGATTTTGTCTCCAAAGGCACAATATGTACAGCTATTTCACATACACTGTAAACGTCATTGAAGTGCACCATCCTATACATTCTCATACTTGATAGTGTGATATGATGTTTTACAAGATGCACGGACTGTGTGTCATGCCCTTGACTTGACCTGGTCTGTTCATGTCCAATTGATTAACTATCTGTTTTTATCTGTGTAGGTATGACAGATATTCCATTCAATCAAGTTGTGTGCTTCAGGCTCAAAAACAAAGATTCAATGAGTGTAAACTAAGGATATAGACACACTTAAGAATAACATACAGGTAACTGGCAGAATAAAGAAAACACTTGAATAAATTAGGGATACAAAGTATATTGAAAGCAGGTGCTTCCACGCAGGTGTGGTTCCTCAGTTAATTAAGCAATTAACATCCCATCATGCTTAGGGTCATGTAGTTACCCATTATTTTGGCTACCATGGCTAGAAGAAGAGATCTCAGTTTATCTGAAAGAGGGATCTACAAGGAGCATAGGGGGTTTAAAGGGTGTGTGTCTCAGTCACCAGATCTCAACCCAATTGAACACTTATGGGAGATTCTGGAGCGGTGCCTGAGACAGCGTTTTCTACCACCATAAACAAAATTATGGAATTTCTCGTGGAAGAATGGTGTTGCATCCCTCCAATAGAGTTCCGGATTCTTGTAGAATCTATACCAAGGTGCTTTGAAGCTGTTCTGGCAGCTCGTGGTGACCCAACCCCTTATTAAGACACTTTATGTTGATGTTTCCTTTATTTTGGCAGTTACCTGTGTCATGGATATGTAGAAATACATAAATAACAATATAAACACCTTAATGGATGTGAATGTTATGTGATGTTCAAATGAGTAATATTATTGACAGTTATGAAGTTAATGTGTAATTTGTTAGGAGCTTTATCGTGAATTATGTTTTCAATCTTGAATGGGTCCTAATTTGTAACCTAATGGTTTCCAGTCCAATATTGAATAAGTTAAAGGTGGCATGTGGGGTTAATTACTAGGATGAAACTCCTTCAACCACTTCAACATCAAGATGAACAGTTGTTCGTTTTTTTGTTGTTGCAATAAATGTTAAATTCATTGAAAAGTAATTCATGGTTAAATAAATGTAAGAATTCCACAACGGATACATAAAGTAACAGGATTCATTGTTACATATTTAATTTCAAACATTATCTTTTAAAATGAGTCTTAAGATGCAAGAGTGGATTAGTCTTTGTGCTTGTCCTGTCCACTGATTGACATATCCTTATCCAGAATAGAGACTGGAAGGGTTCCTAAGGAGCACCAGAACACATACACACACACTTGCAGACAGTTTGTGCCTCCACACCATCCTCGGCTTAAGCAAATTCCAGGGGGGATTCTCGGACACTGTTGGGTCCCCATGGTGACCTGGGATTAACTGCAGCCCTTGGTGAGGGGACTGATGGACTAATGGAGGCCCATGAGTAGGCCTTCAGTTAAGGGCAGGTAGCTTCTCAGGAGGGAAAGGATGGCTGCTACTCACAGGCCAGCTTGCTGTCAAAGCTGGAGAGAGCAATGGCGAAAGCTTGGAGGGCACACATAGGGTAGTTATAGTCCATAGTGAATACATCCTCTGCAACCCGCCCAAACTGCATCACAATGTAGTCCGCTAAAGGGGTGAGGAAGAAACAGAAAACGAAGAAATGATAAATGTGAGTTTTTAGTTACATAAAACAATATAAACTATCATTACTCATTTTATAGTTCACTTTGTGCAATTCTACACATTGCCAGTGTTGCAATTTTAAAGCAAGTTTGCTATAATTCTACATATTTTGCCATGGGGCTTTTTTACAGCTAATTTCCTGCAATTCTACACAGTTTGCCATAGGGTGGAGAGAAATGTTTGCAGTTTTTAATATGATATCTGAGTGAGACTGACTAACAAAATCAATGGGGGCCCTCCAGCCGGTAATTCAATAGCTGGCTGCAAAACTAATCTAGCAATCCCCCCAAAAATGTTGACGTGCTAATTGACTGACTATCAGTGACTGACATAAGAAGAGAAAAACTGCTGATGCACAACCAAATTTCGAAATGACACCTTGTGTATTCTTCTAACTTGCAACAGTGAGTTGAGACCCCGACTGATCAGAGGGCCTTCAAAAGGGGGGCCGTGCCGCCGGTTGCCCATCCCCGCCCTATATAGTACACCACTTTTTCATCAGTAGGGAATCTTATGCACAAAGTACTTGACATAGAGGCAGTAAGAATCTGGAGAGCTTACGGTCATTGTCGTGAATGATCTGGAAATTCTTGACTGAGGCCTGAGTGACTCTGCCGTGGAAGTTGAGAACGTAGGACTGTGTGTCGTCGTTCCACACTGGGGTCTTGTTGTGAAGTTCGATAACGCTCTCTGTGCTCTTGTTCTGCCACCGCGCCAGCAAAGACTCATGGTCCTGAGTGACAAGGATAAGTCACAGACAGGTGAACCATTACTCAAGGCAACCAACTGAAACCACACCACCAGTCCCTAACATACTCTACCTACATTGAGGAATATTTTTGTTGACTTACATTCCGTGGGCAGATGGCGACTCTCTCATGGTCCATGTTCATTCCAGGAATGATGACACTCATTTTACGAGGTCCTTTGAACCCTAAAACATTGGTTTCCTGAAAAAGAAGTATAGTGGACTTATATTATGGTCCAGTCTGTCAACCACAGTATGGAGTCCTCGTTGATAATGTATCAGGTCAAAACGGTTGCCATTTAAATTGTGAGCACTAGGTGTCCCCATGTTCCAACACTAATGCTCTGTGGCTTTGCCTACTAACCCCATGACATTGTATGGATTAATCAAGGTTTGCCTCTTCTCTTTTATTTGCAATTATTTGTGTCTGACACACCGATGTCTCCCCAGATGAAGGCACTGTTATTAAGGGGCTACGGGGGCTGGTCCTAATGCCTAAGAGTAGTGCTCTGTGTGCGTCTCTGTATGTATTTGACCTTGCTTGCCTCTTCTCTCTTATTTGTGTCTGACACGTCCATGTCTCCCCCAGACTAAGGCAACGCAAATTAGCTATGGGCCTGAGAGTAGCTCAATGTTTGCCTGTTTGTATCTGGGTAATAGACAACAGGAGGACTCACATAGCAGACGGCTGCCAGCTCCTGCCGCAGGTTAGTAGCCTCTAGGCTGGAGGTTGTCTTCCCAGGGTTCTGTCCACTGTCATACACTGTAAACTTGGTCCCCATGAGGTTGGACCTGTAGAGAAGAGAAAACAAACTGAGGATTACAGAGGGACTGGGAGAGTATGCCATGCCATACTAAAGGGACAAGGAGCCATTGAGACAGATGAAGGCGGTGGCCATTATCCCTAATCAGCCACCTCCTGGAGCCCATCCTTCAATCAGACTCAATGAGCAGGAAAAAGGCTCTGCTAATCAACCTTAAGAAAACAATACGTTTGTATCCAGGCCCTGATGCGCAATCAATGTAAATGGTTTACATCATCATCAACATCTTTGTCTTTAATGACTCAACCGTTTACCAGTCATTCAAAAATTACCATCTCATTATTTCAAATTACAATTAGTATTTATCATATCTTACAGTACATGCAATCATGGTTATTATACTATTGCCATAGAAAATTAAATGTATTAATTAAAACGGCATTATTTCGTTATTAGCTGTCAAAATAAATAATTGTATGGCTATAAACAGTTGGAGAGGGTTAGATGAGACGTCTGCACAGCTAGGTTGAATAATGGCTCATATCTCTGTTAATCCCTTTACCTCAATCACAACTGGAGCCCATAATGGCGGATTGGACCGCTCTTAAAGGTCAATTGAAAAGTCAGGAGCTCATTTGTGCGGCCTGTCCATGACTCTCACAAGTGGCAGGTGACAGGTCAGCTGCTCATCTCAATCCAGCTCTCCATCAGTCAAGTGTTACTGTGATGATAGAGGCATGAGGAGCGAGAGGGACGAGAGGCGCGGAGGGGAGCGTAGCCTATCGACCAGCAGAAGCAGCCAGTACACCAGATTAATGAAGAGCGTGGCCAGGCCATGTTTGATTAGACTACCTGGGGGGGCTCTCTCTGTGGAGCCACTGTGCTGTGGCAGAGCTGATGCTATCTCTAAGGAGCGCTGATGTCACTGCCTGCCTGGAAATAAAAGCCTGGAGCCCCGGCACTATTCTATACTAACACAGACAGTGAGCAGGCCCAGACAATATGTGACTGGTTACAGGATCGGGGACATTTGAGACTAGTTCCTACTTCACAGCAGGGCTGTATTAATATATTTGTTGAGTTTTTTTTGCACAAATGCCATCTTGAACATGTGAACTTTCATATGCCTTAATCACAAACTTGTATGGGATCCTTAAATATGAATAAAAATGTTTGATTATGGAGAAAGCCCTGAGCTATATAGAATTTGTTCTTAACTGACTTGCCTAGTTAAATATAGGTTAAATAAAAATAAATAAAAATAAATAAAAATAAATAAATAAGAAAGACAGGATCCTTCCTTGCTAGCCACGATTGGTTGAGATAATGGAGGGTCAACCATGCTGATGTAACAGTATAGCTTCCGTCCCTCTCCTAGCCTCAGGGACCCTCTGCACACATCAACAACTGCCTCCCACGAAGCATCGTTACCCATCGCTCCACAAAAGCCGCGGCCCTTGCAGAGCAAGGGGAACAACTACTTCAAGGTCTCAGAGCGAGTGACGTCACCGATTGAAACGCTATTAGCGCGCACCCCGCTAACTAGCTAGCCATTTCACATCGGTTACACTGACGGTTGTTGGCCATGCGTTTACATGTGAATTCTTGAAGATATGGGTGGGGCTAAGTCTTAAGAGCGTGTGAACGATCCTGAATGGGCATAAAAAGAGCTCATTAGAAAAAAAATATGTTAAATTTGACATAAGCCCCTACAGTGTGATATCTGGTCACAGAAAGTACGTATTCATACCCCTTAACTCATTCCATATTTTGTTGTGTTTTTTTTCTTTGTCACCCATCTACACACATGATGACAAAGTAAAAATGTTTTTAGATTTTTTTGCAAATGTTTTAAAAATAAAATACAGAAATATCTCATTTACATTAGAATTTACACCCCTGAGTCAAGAATGTTAGAATGTTAGAATCACCTTTGGCAGTGATTACAGCTGTGAGTCTTTCTGGGTACGTCTCTAAGAGCTTTGCACACCTGGATTATACAATATTTGCACATTTTTTTAATTCTTCAAGCTAAAGTTGGTTGTTGATCATTGCTAGACAGCCATTTTCAAGTCTTGCCATAGATTTTCAACCCGATTTAAGTCTTGGTAAGCAACTCCGGTGTATATTTGGCCTTGTGTTTTAGGTTATTGTCTTGCTGAAAGGTAAATTTTTCTACCAGTGTCTGTTGGAAAGCAGAGTAACATGATTTTACCTGAGCTTAGCTCTATTCCACTTCTTTTTATCCCCAAAAACTCCCTAGTCCTTGCCGATGACAAGCATACCCATAACATGATTCAGCCAACACCATGCTTGAAAATATGAATAGTGGTACTCAGTGATGTGCTGTGTTGGATTTGCCCCAAACATAACACTTTGTATTCAGGACATAGGTAAATTTCTTTGCCAATTTTCTTGTTTTACTTTAGTTCCTTACTGCAAACAGGATGCATGTCTTGGAATATTTTTATTCTGTATAGGCTTCCTTCTTTTCACCCTGTCATTTAGGTTAGTATTGTTGAGTAACTACAATGTTGTTTATCCATCCTGAGTTTTCTCCCATCACAACCATTAATCTCTGTAACTGTTTTAAAGTCACCATTGGCCTCATGGTGAAATCCCTGTGCGGTTTCCTTCTTCTCCGGCAACTGAGTTAGGAAGGACGCCTGTATCTTTAAAGTGACTCGGTGTATTGATACACCATCCAAAGTGTAATTAATAACTTCACAAGGCTCAAAAGAATATGTCTGCTTTTTACCCATATTTTTCCCATCTACCAATAGGTGCCCGCCCTTCTTTGCAAGGCATTGGAAAACCTCCCTGGTCTTTGTGGTTGAATCTGTGTTTGAAAGTCACTGTTAGACTGAGGGACCTTACAGATAATTGTATGTGTGAGGTACAGATATGAAGTAGTCATTCGAAAATCATGTTAAACAAAAAGGTTGCACACAAAGCACACACAGTGCAACTTATTATATGACTTGTTAAGCAAATGTTTACTCCTGAACATATTTAAGCTTGCCATAACAAAGGGGTTGAACACATTTAAGATTTAAATTTTTTATTAATTTGTAAAAAAATGCAAAAAAATCCACTGGGTATTGTGTTTAAGTTATAGGGTATTGTGTGTAGGCCAGTGACACAAAATCTCAATTTAATCAATTTTAACACAACAAAATATTGAAATACTTTATGTGAATAATTTATGAAGGTACTGTATGTATTTGCACGCACACACACACACACACACACACACACAAAAAAAATTACTTGTTTCAAACAATTATAAAAACAAAAATGGAAAAGTGGTGCGTGCGTATGTATTCACCCCCTTAACTATGAAGCCCCTAAATAAGATCTGGTGCAACCAATTACCTTCAGAAGTCACATAATTAGTTAAATAATGTCCACCTGTGTGCAATCTAAGTGTCACATGATTTGTCACATTTTCTCAGTATATATATACACCAGTTCTGAAAGGCCCCAGAGTATGCAACACCACTAAGCAAGGGGCACCACCAAGCAAGCGGCACCATGAAGACCAAGGAGCTCTCCAAACAGGTTAGGGACAAAGTTGTGGAGAAGTATAGACCAGGGTTGGGTTATAAAAAAATATCTGAAACTTTGAACATCCCACGGAGAACCATTAAATCCATTATTCAAAAATTGAAAGAATATGGCACCACAACAAATCTGCCACCAAAACTCACGGACCAGTCAAGGAGGCCATTAATCAGAGGGGCAACAAAGAGACCAAAGATAACCCTGAAGGAGCTGCAAAGCTCCACAGCGGAGATTGGAGTATCTCTCCATAGGACTACTTTAAGCCGTACACTCCACAGAGCTGGGCTTTACAGAAGAGTGTCCAGAAAAAAATTGGTAATCATGACTCCCCAAACATATGGAAGAAGGTACTCTGGTCAGATGAGACTAAAATTTAGCTTTTTGGCCATCAAGGAAAACGCTATGTCTGGTGCAAACCCAACACCTCTCATCACCCCGAGAACATCATCCCCACAGTGAAGCATGGTGGTGGCAGCATCATGCTGTGGGGATGTTTTTCATCGGCAGGGACTGGGAAACTGGTCAGAATTGAAGGAATGATGGATGGCGCTAAATACAGGGAAATTCTTGAGGGAAAGCTGTTTCAGTCTTCCAGAGATTTGAGACTGGGACGGAGGTTCACCTTCCAGCAGGACAATGACCCTAAGCATACTGCTAAAGCAACACTCAAGTGGTTTAAGGGGAAACATTTAAATGTCTTGGAATGGCCTAGTCAAAGCCCAGACCTCAATCCAATTGAGAATCTGTGGTATGACTTAACTTCTTAGGGAGCGGCTCCCGAGGTGACGGTTTTGGAGAGTCTGGCGTGCCCAAAGTAAAATGCCTCCCACTCAGGCCCAGAAAATAGGATATGCACATAATTAGTACTATTGGATAGGAAACACTCTGAAGTTTCTAAGAGTGTTAAAATATTGTCTGTGAGTATAACAGAACTGATATAACAGGTGAAAACCCGAGGAATTTCTGTCCTGGAAAAAGTGTTGTTGACACATTGCCTCATTTTGAACCCCTCCCTATTGAAAACAGACATATATAGGAGTAAGATTGCAGTATCTATTGCTTCCACTGGATGTCAACAGTCTCTAGACAGTGTTTGATGATGTTTAGTTGCTCTGGATGGTAATAGAAGAAGAATTTCGAAGTGGTCATCGGATGTAAACAGAAGAGGATGCGCGTTCACGGGCTCGCGCGCGCTTTGGTTTATCCCTTTCCTATCGCCCAGTTTATAATCCGGTTGAAATATTATAGTAAATATACATAAAAGCTTTCCTAAGGATACATTATCAATGATGTTTGATTGTTCTTGGACAAGTGTATAGGTATAGGTTGAACAAGTTCTCTTCACGGTTCAATGGGCGAGTGGACGCTGTATTTTATGAACATAATGCGCCAACCAAACGGAAATTTATGGATATAATAAATGACTTTTTCTAACAAAAGAACCATTGGATGTCTTCGTTGGACACTTGGGAAGCCCTCAGCAGAAGTTCTTCAAAAGGTAAGGGATTTGTTTTTATATTGGAGGTGCTAAAAATATTGGAGGTGCTACCCTCAAACAATCAAATGTTGTGCTTTCGCCGTAAAGCCTTTTTGAAATCTGACAATGCTGTAATATTGCCAAGAAGCAGAGCTTTTGATGACTATGCAACACTTGTATATTGATGAATGTTTAATAATTCAACTTTTGGATTTTGAATTTGGTGCCTTGCATTTCACCGGGTAGTGTCGGGAGTGGGGCTAGTGCCCTACCACTCCCTAAGTAGTTAAAGATTGATGTACATCAGCAGGACCCATCAAACTTGAAGGAGCTGGAGCAGTTTTGCCTTTAAGAATGGACAAAAAACCCATTTTTTTCACTTTGGGGGGGGTGAATAGTTGCACGCTCAAGTTTTCTGTTTTTTTTGTCTTATTTCTTGTTTGTTTCACAATAAAAAATATTTTGCATCTTCAAAGTGGTAGGCATGTTGTGAAAATCAAATGATACAAACCCTCCCAAAATCCACTTTAATTCCAGGTTGTAAGGCAGCAAAATAGGAAAATTGCCAAGGGGGGTGAATACTTTCGCAAGCCACTGTAGACATACTGTAGTCAGTGCAGACCCACCCACACATCCTTATAGGAGGCGTCTGCCAGGGTGTGCAGGCTGCAGCAGTGCCACTCTCCCCTCTCCAGTGTGCCCACAGGGTCTCTCTGTCCTTGTTTTAATCAACCCTGGCCCCCTGGCTGCCAACACGCAGGTGTTGCTTCCTCATCCCAACAATGAGCGCTCAAACGGAAGTAATGAATCCAATGACTTTGTCTTCTCCAAGAGAGCAGCCAGGTGTGGGCCTGCATAGCCCCCAATTCATTACAGCATATACAGTGGGGAAAAAAAGTATTTAGTCAGCCACCAATTGTGCAAGTTCTCTCACTTAAAAAGATGAGAGAGGCCTGTAATTTTCATCATAGGTACACTTCAACTATGACAGACAAAATGAAGAAAAAAAATCCAGAAAATCACATTGTAGGATTTTTAATGAATTTATTTGCAAATTATGGTGGAAAATAAGTATTTGGTCA
>QNTS01000882.1:41555-86052 GCA_003317085.1 Hucho hucho | reverse complement strand
TGACCAAATACTTATTTTCCACCATAATTTGCAAATAAATTCATTAAAAATCCTACAATGTGATTTTCTGGATTTTTTTTCCTCATTTTGTCTGTCATAGTTGAAGTGTACCTATGATGAAAATTACAGGCCTCTCTCATCTTTTTAAGTGAGAGAACTTGCACAATTGGTGGCTGACTAAATACTTTTTTTCCCCACTGTATCAAACAGCACATTCATTCAGCTACTCCAAAAAGGCAAACGTCCTTCATGCATAATATATTTAAGGGTAGAGAATGCCATGGAGTTGACAAATAAGTATGAGCATGCACTCAGTAGCTTGCTCTACTCTACATTGTTGTAATACCTCTGCCCATAGGCCTACAGTCTGAAAGAGAAACAACCATCTTCCACAGTTTCTTGGAAGGTAATCTGGATTTCCCATAATGATGGGCTCTTTATTGTGAAAATGGCAGCTGCATCCCCGTGGTCAGAAGAAACAGCCGCAGAAGAAACTCACTCACCTCAGCTTCCCGATGAAACTCTCCCCCCCTCGAGACAGATCAGTGGGATCGATGGAGATGAGGTAATTAGATGTTTTGCTCTTCTTTCTCTTCCTTCCAGCTAACAGGAACACCTATAGAAGAACAAATCCAATTAGCAAAGCAACATCATCAGAAACAACACCATCATCAATAAGCCCTGGGACATGAGGCTGCAACACCTAAATTATCCTCATCTAACCAGCTCCACTAAACAATCAAAGCATGTACTCCTTTCACAGCCTGTCACGGATGATTGGTCGTGCTAATTCATAGTGTAGTTTTTGTAGTTTTTGTTCATAGGCAGAGGGCCAAGTAGTGTCAGGATGGATGGTGGCCCTAAAGCAGTGCTGTTCAATTCCGGTCCTGGAGGGCAGAAACACTTCTGGTTTTTGTTTCAACCTGGTAGTTAATTGCACTCACCTGGTGTCCTAGGTCTAAATCAATCCTTATTAGAAGGAGAGGATGAAAAGCAGTAGTTTTCTGGCCATCCAGGACCGACATTGAACAGCCCTGCCCTAAAGGGTCACACTTTGCGTTCTGTCAGTGTGATAAGTATTTATCCCTCTGCTCCACACTCACCTTCTTCCCATCCTCCCTCTCCAGGTGGAGGTAGTAGGTAGGGTACATGCCTCGGTCCATGCCCTTCTTATCTCTGGTGATCCTGCACTTCACCGTGATCCCCTGAGGGGCTGGTCTCAGGGTGAACTCCTCCAGGTCGTCCACGTCGATGGCCGGCTCACTGACGGGAGGGGTGGACGCTGAGGCTGCCTCCTGAGGGACAGAGAGAGACAGCCCTTCAGCCCACACCACGTTCAAAACATCAGATTACCGGACCTTTGGCTGTTCTGCTTCCCTTCCATTATAAAACAGTAATGGTTATTATAAAACATCCATTGGGGACTGAAACTACATTAGCGCATTGTGTTTAAAACCATGAGGCTGTGTAGATGCCATTTGGGTTTCAACAGGGGGTTAGATCCACATGGAAGGACCAGGCAGTGAGGAGACATGATTAACAACCAAACTTATAGTGACAGACAGACTGTCTCAGCAGCTTGATGACATGGTCAGGTGCTCAGGGTTGCTTCTAATGTCACTCCTGATGTCAGGTGCCTCTCTAAAGCCCACAGTACACTAAAGAGTCACTTCCCCTCAACCTCCTTGAACCACAGGAGACTACAAAGCCCACCACCTCTTCTGACTAGCTCTACCTCTGAGTCAGACGGCAGGAGAGGAAACAGCATGTTCTTGCTGCAGGTTTAAAATATTCATACAAATAATAATCAGCAGCTATTTCTGCATATGACAGATGACAAGTCAGAAATACCAGAGCTAACCTAAGACTTCGTAGCCTTCCATTTTAGGGACTGTCATTTGTCTTTTCAGGGGGGTATTTTAAATAGCATTTCAAAACTGCCAGGGGGCCAAAGGGCCAGGGTATGTCATCTGCATGATAGAAAGCCATGCCAACAGGAATATTATATTCAGCTACCAAAGAGTTCAGCAAGAACATGATTCATAGAGGCAGTTTGATATACAAAAGTTCCCCTTTCCCCTCTCAGATGGATTCATGAGACTGCTTATGTTCTGAGATCCAGGGAAAACACTCCCATTTCCATTAGGTAAAACTATTCACATCGGAAGATGTCTGGGCTGCTTCCATGTATCAACAAACTACAGTTCAAATGACAATAATAAAGATACAAAAGAGGAATAGGTTGAGCATAATGTAGCCCAAAACACAAAACTGATCCGTTGTCATTCCCCAAATGGACTAATGGCTGAGCCCCGCTGAGCAGAGGAACAAAGCAAATAGAGGGTGCATTATTGCACACTGTGTGTAAAGTAAAAGCTCCATCCAAGAGTCAGGAATCAATAGATGACCACAGAGCATCAGATAGTGTACCTTGCAGGACTTCTTGCTGGTGGCAGAGCCTGGCCGTGTGTTACTGTTGAGCTGAGAGGAACTGGAACTGACTTCATCCTCGTCATCCTCCTCTTCGTCAAAGTTCATACTACTAGAAATACCTTCACAAACAGAAAATACATAACGTAATGGCATTGTCGTGCTCCTAGTAATGCTGCTTGAATAATAACAGAACTGTAAATGCATGCTGCACCATACACCAAGCACTGTACACAAAGACACAACATACAGGAACATAGACACATAAGCCTGTTCTGAAACATCAGTTCATGGAGAGGCTTGGATACACTACTGTAAGTCTAAAGGCAGGGTAGTGTTCTGGGTAGAGTCTGAACTGTATGAGGCTCTCTCTCCAACAGGGAAAGAACCATGAATAGCTGCCAATACACACCTGTAGCATGCTCACTAAAAGCATCACAACATAAGCCTCAGGTCATAGTATACCTGCTGCTTCCTGAATTGGTTGGTTGCCCATAACAATTTTAAAGAAAAATGTATCTAACTGTCACTGTACAGTATGTTTTCATCTATCAAAAGGTGGTGGAAACTGGAAACCTATTTACCAAGAGGGACAAAACAAGTGTGAGAGAGAGAGATCCTCTCTCACATAAATAAATACATCTGAGGAGTACTGTTGATGTTTTTAGTGAGGTGTTATTCATGATGTAATAAGCATGATGTTACTGTTTAGTTGGCTTAGATGTTATTGTTGAGTTGGCAAAGATCTAAAAATTAAATCCAAGGTCCTCACAATCTCATAATCTCAGACCAATCACTGCATGATTGGAGAGGACAAGTGCCAATCCCTCTCTGACCTGTGTTTCAGACCAATCGAAGCCACAGAGGGACTGTACATGTACACAGATCAGGCTTGAGGCCAGGGATAGGCCTATATATATTGATACCTTTCTTAAGCATGGTGACCCTCAGGTCCTGCTTGCCCTGTGGCTGAGCACTGATCACAGCATCTCCCTCACTCCCCTCCTCCACGGCCCAGTGACCCACCGTCATGATCTGGATCTGGCCCTCTTCCTGGAAGGACGCCGGCCCATCGAGTCCTGCCACACCACCACACCCAACCAGCCCCATCAGGGTCAGACCTCCATAGTCGTACAGTAACAGTAGTAACACACATGCATTAGATCAAGCACAAACATACTGTAATGTGTCAACATTCTCACATAACATGCCTACATGCATGCAAGCATGACATGGAGAATGAATGGAAATCTGTTGGAAAAAACTCAAACTACAGTATAAGTAAATGGAGTCTAGTAGATTACATTTGCCTGGGTAATAGGGGTCATACAGTAAAATTCAGCTTTGAACGCCTTTGTGGGTTGATGTGGTATATTTTCGGCATGACTCTTAAGACTTCCGCTGCTTCTTTGCCGTTCAATTAGCCTGCGTAACAGGGCAGAACATGATGTCCCTGCTGCTATTGTCAGCTACTGACTCAGCCAATCAAGCACCAGACTACTAGTCCCTTTCACACGAATGGAGTGGTCGGGGGCCTCATTTATAAACCATGCGTATGTACAAAATATACCCCAAAACATGTGTGTGCCAGTCTTCATGCAAAAGTTAACTTGACATGAGAGAATGTGGCCACCTTCCTGCAAACTTTAGTCCATGCGTACGCACAGTTTAGAGTGGTTGAAGTATTGCTATTGCAAGCAGGTAAGTGGCCTAGTATTCGGTGCAACTGGGGATAAGATGGACATGTTTGTCATATTTCTTCTATTCTTTTTAGGGAGCACCTTTATAAAGTGCATATGCACCAAAAACCCTGTTGTTTTGACAAGTGGCAATTAATCACTCATATTGATTAGGGGAGAAATCAGGTTTGTGTGCACTGTTGGAACTAACACAACTCAAAAACCACATGGAAACTGGAAATCATTTTTACATCACTCGTTAGAGGTCAACCTTCTGATGACAACCAGCTATATTTTGTAGTGATGCATTTTGCTTTGGGGGTGTGGCCAAAACGGAAAGAGAAACGCAACACTTATTTGTCAATCACTCATATTGATATCACGTTGAAATCAGTAGAATGAGAGGGGGGAGTCGGGTTACACGTCCTGTTCAAACTAACCTTACTAAAAAAACACACAGAATCTGGGAATAATCTGTATATCACTGGTTAGAGGACAACTTGTAGAAGACAGCCAGCTACATTTAGGATTGTTGCATTTTGTTGAAAGTGGGTTGCCAAAGCCGAAAGATAAACAACACTATTTTGTTAATCAGTCATATCAATATCAATTTGAAATCAACAGAGCAGGGTCAAACGTTTGGAGTGAATGCACTGTTTAAACTAACACTATTCAAAGACCACACTGAATCTGAGAATAATTTGTATATCACTGGTTAGAAGAGAATTTTCTGTAGACAGTCATCTAAATTCTAGAATGACGGATGGAAGTTGTGAGGATGCCGAAACGGGGAAACAAATCAGTTGCTTTGTTATTTAACTTCAACAAATCACGACCCGCCATAGGATATCAACAGTGACAAGGGTTAGCTGTTATTTGAGTGATAAATCCATGTATTGGTGTGAGGCCAGAAATACAGAGAGCATTTCAAATTTTGTCTGCCTTTTGAGTTTTAAAATGATAGTAGAATTCGAAGTCCCAAGACCCCCGGTCTAATCGGAGGTAAAAAGAATGTGTAATTACCCTCAATTCGATGTGGTCGAAACGTGAGGTTGTTTTAATGTAGTAACACATATCGTCTTAGTACAGGAAATTAGCGCAAATAATCTAAAATCGAATATGTAGCAGCTAAATATGGCACAGAAACCTGAACATTTACAGTTTGTTAAACTGCAATCAAGATTAAAGACTAGTAAACTGAGGAACATTTTCTCTCCCGTGTCTCTCCGGAACACAACGTCCATCTCTATGCCTATCCACACCAGTGATAATTCCCTGAGGTTCTCAACCTCTTAAACACACCCCCACAATATGGGAGTGGTTCAATTCTATCAGATTTTGGAACCATTCCTATTGGACTCCTATGGGATTCTATCCTATAGGATTTTATTTTACAGGATCCTACAGGATTGAATCCCCCCCCCCCCCAAAACGATCATATTTTAGAACCAGTCCTATCAGATAAAATCCTCTAGGATAGGACCTACAGGATGAAATCCTATAGGATAGAACCTACAGGATAAAATCCTATAGGGTAGGTTCCAAAATGATTTTGTATTGGATTCTAATAGGTTTTTAAAAATTGGATTTGGGGGATTTTTTGACTAGGGTAGCCTTTTCAGAAATTTACACAACGGTTATAAATTAGGCCCTCTGGTCATTACAGCTTCAAAGCCACTGACATACTGTTTTTCCTCATCCTCTTCTGTCTCACCACCATAGCAGGGCAACAAGTGATTAAATGAGATGAGCCAGATGAAATCACGGCCGGTAAAATGCACATTCTGAAAGAGTGTTTTATTGCTCCCAACTGAATAAGTGACTGTCTTTTTAACAGTGATTACACAATAATTACTGCTGCTTTCAGAGGGAGATTGCAGCCCTTTGTTAGTGTGGCGTTAGCGAAGCAGCCAACCCTCGTTTCAGAGAGCAGCTGAGTGTGTGTATGTGTGTGTGTGCGACGAGGTAAGCCATTATTCCGTAAGAAGAAAGGTTCCATATCGGTGTTGAATGACGTTGTGACTCTGGCCTGAATAATCACTAGCCCTAAGTGAATCGCATTGGAGTAAAAAACAATAACAGTGAACAGATGAGTAAGGATTACAAAAGCATCATGAGATGACAAACAGCCATGTCACTTACACTACCATTCAAAAGTTTGGGGTCACTAAGAAATGTCCTTGTTTTTGAAAGAAAATCACATTTTGTGTCCATTAAAATAACATCAAATTGATCAGAAATACAGTGTAGACATTGTTAATGTTGTAAATGACTATTGTAGCTGGAAACGGCAGATTTTTAATGGAATATCTAGTACATAGGCATACAGAGGCCCATTATCAGCAACCATCACTCCTGTGTTCCAATTGCACGTTGTGTTAGCTAATCCAAGTTTATCATTTTAAAAGGCTAATTGATCATTAGAAAACCTTTTGCAATTATGTTAGCACAGCTGAACACTGTTGTACTGATTAAAGAAGCAGACTAGCTGAGTAGACTAGCTTTAGACTAGTTGAGTATCTGGAGCATCAGCATTTGTGGGTTTGATTACAGGCTAAAAATGTCCAGAAACAAAGCCCTTTCTTCTGAAACTCATCAGTCTATTCTTGTTCTGAGAAATGAAGGCTATTCCATGCGAGAAATTGCCAAGAAACTGAAGATCCAATGCTGTGTACTACTCCCTTCACAGAACAGCGCAAACTGGCTCTAACCAGAATAGAAAGAGGAGTGGGAGGCCCTGGTGCACAACTGAGCAAGAGGACAAGTACATTAGAGTGTCTAGTTTGAGAAACAGACGCCTCACAAGTCCTCAACTGGCAGCTTTATTAAATAGTACCCGCAAAACACCAGTCTCAACATCAACAGTGAAGAGGGGACTCCGGAATGCTGGCCTTCTAAAAACATAATAATTTGCCTTTACATTATTTCAGGAGCAGTTTCCTGCATTTATTGTGCAGACAACAAAGATGGAGCCGATGGATAAGAGCGACAACTTTGATATTTAGTGACTTTTTCGTATTTATCTTTACTTTGTTTCATAGAGAAAGTTCATACTATTATCACATATGACCGCCATGCAATTCTGATTTCGACTTTCATATCAGACTTCAATCCGACTCAGCTGTTCCCTTGTTCATACTGAACCCCATTCCTTTGTTGCATGGGCTACCAAAACACTGCATGCGTAGATGCGGCAGACGAGCCGGCGTCCTTGTGAGACTGAGACGAATAGAATATTGACCAGCACTCCCCTCCGTTCTATTGGCAAATGTCCAGTCATTCGAGAATAATATTAATGAGCTTTATTTGAGAGTTTTCTATCAGAGAGATTAGAAAAGCTTCAATATTATATGCCTGGCAGAGACGTGGCTGGATGGCCATGTATGTAGAACTCAGTGGTTTCTCCATGCAGCGGCGCAATCGGACGAATGTGGCCTCGGGCAAGTCCAAGGTGGGAGGGGTGTGTCTCTTCATAAACATCAACTGGTGTGCCACTTCCAGTGTGAAGGAAATCTCTAGCTTTTGCTCACCAGATATAAAATACCTCACGGTAAGCTATCTACCAAGATAATTCTCATCCTTAATTATCACGGTTGTCTACATCCCTCCACAAACCAACACCACTTTGGCACTCAACGAACTGTATGCTGCCATAAACAAACAAGAAACCGCTTATCCAGAGGCAGCGTTTCTAGTGGGCGGAGACGCAGGGAGACAAAACAGTTCTTCTTAGGGTTGCAAAATTCTGAAAACTTTCAGTAAATTCACTGTTTTTCCCAAATTCCTGGTTGGAGGATTGCGGATTTCCTGCTTATTCCCTCCTGATTCCGGAAAACCTCCAACCCGGGATTTTAAGAAAACCATTGAATTTATTGAAAGTTCCCGGAATTTTGCAACCCTAGTTCTACCTCACTTTTATTAACATGTCTTCTGCGACACTAGGTGCACTAAAACTCTAAACCGCTTTTATTCTACCCACAGAAACGCATACAAGCACCTCCCTTGTCCTCACTTCGGCAAATCCGACCACAACTCTATTCTCCTGCTTCCTTTTTACAAACAAAAAGCTCAAACAGGAAGTACCAGTGACATGCTCAATACGAAAGTGGTTTGATGAAGTAGACGCAAGGCTACAAGACTGTTTTGCTTGGACAGGCTGGAATACGTTCCAGGTTTCATCCGATAGCATTGAGGAGTTTACCACATCGGTCACAGGCTTCCTCAATAAGTGCATAGATGACATCGTCCCCACAGTGACTATAGGAACGTATCTAAACCAAAAACCATAGATTACAGGCAATATCCACACAGGGCTAAAGGTTAGAGCTACCGCTTACAAGGAACGGGACACAGACATGGACGCATACAAGAAATCCCGGTACGACCTCGGACGAGACATCAAACATGCAAAAGGACAATATAGGAGAAAGGTGGAATCCTATTACACCAACTTCAACGCTTGTCGTATGTGGCAGGGCTTACAGATGATAACGTATTACAAAGTGAAACCCAGTGAGATGCCCAGTGATGCTGAATGCCCAAACAAGCTAAATGCCTTTTATGCACACTTCGAGGAATACAACACTAAGTCTTGTGTGAAAATCCCAGTACTGAGTTGATGTGCAAGAGTACGGAGTAATTGAGGTAAATGTACATATAGGTAGGGATAAAGGGACTAGGCAACAGGATAGATAATAAACAGTAGCAGCAGTGTTGTAATGAGTCAAAAGAGAGTGCAAAAAGGGTTCCAATCTCAATTGCACTTCCCAATGCCCTCTCCTACTTGGACAAGAGGGAAATAACTATGTGAGAATGCTGTTCATCGACTACAGCTCAGCGTTCAACATCATATTCCCCTCCAAGCTCATCACCAAGCTGGGCACCCTGGGACTGAACACCTCCATCTGCAACTGGATCCTGGAATTCCTGACAAGCTGGCCCCAAGTGGTGTGGAAGGCAACAACACCTCTGCCACGTTGACCCTCAACACGGGGGCCCCTTAGGGGTCTGCACTTAGTCCCCTCCTATACTCCCTGTTCACCCTCGACTGCGTGGCCACGCATGACTCCAACACCATCATCAAGTTCGCTGACATAACGACGGTGGTGGGCCTGATCAGCCTACAGGGAGGTCAGACTTAGCAGCATGGTTCCAGGACAACAACCTCTCCTTCAACGTCAGTAAGACCAAGGAGCTGATCATGAACTACAGGAGAGAGGGGAAAGCACGCCCCCATCCACATCAATGAGGCTGTAATGTAGCAGGTCGAGAGCTTCATGTTCCTTGGCGTCCACATCACTAAGGACTTACCATGGTCCCTCACACCCGCACATTCGTGAAGAGGGCATGCCAGTGCCTCTTCCCACTCAGAAAGGATTTGGTATGGGTCCTCGGGTCTTCCAAAAGTTCTATAGCTGAACCATCAAGAGCATCTTGACTGGCTGCATCACCGCTTGGTATGGCAAATGCACCGCCCTTGACCACAAAGCGCTACAGAGGGAGGTGCGAACACCCCAGTACATCACTGGGGTTGAGCTCCCTGCCATTCAATACCTCTATATCAGGCGGTGTCCGAGGAAAGCCCAAGAAATTGCCAAAGACTCCAGCTACCTTAGCCATAGAATGTTCACTCTGCTACCGTCTGGCAAACGGTACCGAAGCATCAGCTCTCAGACCAACAGGCTTCGAGACAACTTCTACCCCAAAGCCATGAGACTGCTAAATAGCCATAAGACTGCTAAATAGCCATAAAACTGCTAAATAGTTTATTAAATGGTTACCCGGAATATCTGCACTGACCCCCTCCTGCACTGACTCTATGCACACTCACATGTCTATGTACTGTATACACTCTATATTCACACTCTCACACACTACAATGACACTCTCACACAAAACCCACACACATACACACACTTTTACACTCATCATATGCTGCTGCTTCTCTGTTCTCCATTTTACTCTTATTGTTATCATCTATCCGGATGACTAGTCACTTTATCCTGCCTTAATGTACATATCTACTTCAAATACCTCATACCTCTCTGCACATTGATCTGGTACTTGTACTCCCCATATATAAATTCAGCAAAAAAAGAAACGTGCTCTCACTGTCAACTGTGTTTATTTTCAGCAAACTTAACATGTGTAAATATTTGTATGAACATAACAAGATTCAACAACTGAGACATAAACTGAACAAGTTCCACAGACATGTGACTAACAGAAATTGAATAATGTGTCCCTGAACAAAGGGGGGGTCAAAATCAAAAGTAACAGTCCGGGCTCTTCGCTGGCCATGGCCGAACACTGACATTCCTGTCTTGCAAGAAATCACGCACAGAACAAGTAGTATGGCTGGTGGCATTGTCATGCTGGAGGGTCATGTCAGGATGAGCCTGCAGGAAGGGTACCACATGAGGGAAGAGTAGGCCTTCCCTGTAACGCACAGCTTTGAGATTGCCTACAATGACAACACGCTCAGTCCGGTGATGCTGTGACACACCGCCCTAGACCATGACGGACCCTCAACCTCCAAATCGATCCCGCTCCAGAGTACAGGCCTCGGTGTAACGCTCATTCCTTCGACGATAAATGGGAATCTGACCATCACCCCTGGTGAGACAAAACCGCGACTCGTCAGTGAAGAGCACTTTTTGCCAGTCCTGTCTGGTCCAGCGACGGTGGGTTTGTGCCCATAGGCGACATTGTTGCCAGTGATGTCTGGTGAGGACCTGCCTTACATCAAGTCTACAAGCCCTCAGTCCAGCCTCTGTCGGCCTATTGCGGACAATCTGAGCACTGATGGAGGGATTGTTCTTTCCTGGTGTAACTCGGGCAGTTGTTGTTGCCATCCTGCACCTGTCCCACAGGTGTGACGTTTGGATGTACCAATCCTGTGCAGGTGTTGTTACACGTGGTCTGCCACTGCGAGGACAATCAGCTGTCCATCCTGTCTCCCTGTAGCGCTGTCTTAGGCATCTCACAGTACGGACATTGCAATTTATTGCCCTGGCCACATCTGCAGTCCTCATGCCTCCTTGTAGCGTGCCTAAGGCACATTCACGCAGCTGAGCAGGGACCCTGGGCAGCTTTCTTTTGGTGTTTTTCCGAGTCAGTAGAAAGGCCTCTTTAGTGTTCTGAGTTTTCATAACTGTGACCTTAATTGCCTACCATCTGTAAGCTTTTAGTGTCTTAACGACCATCCACAAGTGCATGTTCATTATTTGCATGGGAAACAGTGTTTAAACCCTTTACAATGAAGATCTGTGAAGTTATTTGGATTTTTACGAATTATCTTTGAAAGACAGGGTGCTGAAAAAGGTTTGCTCCATTATTGTGTTACTATTTTTTTTTTTTTTTATCATTTTTCAAAATATGCATTGTTGGGAAGGGCTCGTAAACAAGCATTTCAGACAGACACTGGCAATTTATCTTATTTTTTTAATTATTTTTTTATTTAACTAGGGAAGTCAGTTCAGAACAAATTCTTATTTACAATGACGGCCTACACCGGTCAAAACCGGACAACGCTGGGCCATTTGCGCGCGGCACTATGGGGCTCCCAATTACGTCCAGTTCTGATACAGCCTGGAATCTAACCAGGGTGTCTGTAGTGACGCCACAAGCACTGAGATGCAGTGCTTTAGACCGCTGCGCCACTCGGGAGCCCAGAAATACATACAGTATACTATACAGTTTACTGATTTGATTATTGAAACTCAGAAGCTGAGAGAGACATCAAAGTGAGAGAAAGAGCACAATTTCACACTTCCATTTCAATTCATGCTGCTTACGTATGAAGTCTGTATCAAGGCCAAGGAGTGTTTCAGCAGCCACTAAGGTGTTTATTTGGCAGGCAGAGAGGACCGACTTCTCTAACATCATTACTCAGATTAGATTTTGGACAGACTTAGCACCTGAGTGCACGCTTCACTTCTCTGTAAGGGCAGCTTGATTAGCTTTAGAATGCCACTATGTGCCACCAGAGACAGAAACATGAACAGAACCGAGTCCAATCCAGCTTGAGGAGGTTTGAAAGGATGAGTGTGTGAATGAGAGAGACGCATACAGCCAGGTAACTGATGGAGCATGGGGAAGAGGCATCTTAACATTGACTTTTTAGAGCTCAACTCATTAAGACAATTCATCAATATAATACAGCTATCAAAGGAGATCAATTGGGAGACAAATACGTAGTCTGGTGGCCATGCAACTAATTTCACATGCAATCTGTTACTCTACATGATACCAAAGTGGTGTCTCTTGCTCTGCACAACACTCTCACATGGTGCATTTCATTCTGGCACAGGAGATGAAACTTCCTTCTCATTGAAAACCTGAGGATTTCAATTGGATCGTTTCATTTCCATCACAGTAGGAGACAGAGCTGAGCCAGATGGAGATGTGCTGTACAGTTGGCCAACAGACAGAGAGAGAGGACCATGCATGCTGCTGTAGCCTGTCTGTCTCTCTGTCTGTCTGGAGGCATCAGCAGCAAGCCTGACCTTTGTGCTTCCCCTTCCTCTCCTTCTTGCCGCTGCCTGTTTGCGGGGTGGAGCTGGTCGATGCCTTGCCCTTTTTGGCTGAGCGAGGAACCTGGTTGTCCGCTACCACCTTCACCTCCTCATGTTCAGCTTCTTGCACTACGCACGGCACGACATGGCAGGAGCCAGCGGACAGAGGGAGTTAGCAGGCAGGTGGGGGGAAATGACAAAGATAAAAATGAAGTAAGACTAAACAGAAGAGTACTGTCAGTTAAGGTTAGCCTATAGGGAAAGAGAAAGAACAGGTAAAGACAGAGTTAGCAGAGGACACTATGCACGGTTATAGGAAGCAGACACACAGCAGAGGCATTGTTCTTGCCTGGGAGAGAAAACTGTTTATCGCCTCATGTCAAACAGGTCATGAATGTGCTAGCTCTGTGAAAATTGCAAATGCACAGCGCACGCTCCTCCCAGCAACAACATGTTGCATGATAACAATTGCATACTGTAGCTACAGTCCCTTGAAATTGGCACGTTGATTCTAACATGTTTATCTTAATCCTATAAACTGCTTGGTTGCCTTAGTATTTACCCTACAGCCTCCTCTGTTTTGCAGTGTCAGTGAATATCCAGTGGTGTGTCTCTATTCTCGTAAAAATTCGGAGCCCAGACCCGTCACCGCAGAGACATTCACAGTCTCATTGTGGGAACCCATTTCTCTTCTAATTATTCCAAACAGCTTCAAGGGGAATAATAGAGCAAATGCTTCAAAAGCTCAGAGCAGAGAGGGATAGAGAGACCTGTATTCACGACCTAAAGGTACTGTTAGCAGATCTGGAAACTAACAACTGGTAGGCCTACATACTCTGTTTCAGATAAGCATGAGCCTGAAGTCAGGTTCTGAACTAGGTTAAATTAATTTGGTTTAGTCCACCTAAAATATTCTGTAACAATGTCACTCTATATTTGCGGCTGTCAATAATATACAAATATTTTCCAGTTTTTTCTGCTTCAGGATTTATCTACTGGATGCTAATCTTATTTATAGCAGAAGAAACATGTTATTTACAGTGGCAAGAAAAAGTATGTGAACCTTTTGGAATTACCTGGATTTCTGCATAAATTTGTCATAAAATTGTATCTGATCTTCATCTAAGCCACAACAATAGACAAACCCAGCCTGCTTAAACTAATAACACACAAACAATTATACGTTTTCATGTCTTTATTGAACACACCACGTAAACATTTACAGTACAGGGTGGGAAAAGTATGTGAACCCTTGGATTTAATAACTGGTTGACCCTCCTTTTTGCAGCAATCACCTCAACCAAACATTTTCTGTAGTTGCGGATCAGACCTGCAAAAACGTCAGGAGGAATTTTGACCATTCCTCTTTACAAAACTATATCAGTTCAGCACTATTCTTGGGAAGTCTGGTGTGAACCGCTCTCTTGAGGTCATGCCACAGCATCTCAAATCGGTGGTTGAGGTCAGGTCTTTTCTTCTGTTGAAGCCATTCTGTTGTTGATTTACTTCTGTGTTTTTTGTCGTTGTCCTGTTGCATCACCCAACTTCTGTTGAGCTTCAATTGGCAGACAGATAGCCTTACATTCTCCTGCAAAATGTCTTGATAAACTTGGGAATTCATTTTTCCGTCGATGATAGCAAGTTGTCCAGGCCCTGAGGCAGCAAAGCAGCCACAAACCATGATGCTCCCGCCACCATACTTTACAGTGGGGATGAGGTTTAGATGTTGGTGTGCTGTGCCTTTTTTTCTCCACACATAGTGTTGTGTTCCTCCCAAACAACTCAACTTTAGTTTCATCTGTCCACAGAATATTTTGCCAGTAGCGCTGTGGAACATCCAGGTGCTCTTTTGCGAACCAGACGTGCAGTAATGTTTTTTTTGGACAGCAGTAGCTTCTTCCGTGGTGTCCTCCCATGAACACCATTCTTGTTTAGTGTTTTACGTATCATAGACTCGTCAACAGAGATGTTAGGATGTTCCAGAGATTTCTGTAAGTCTTTAGCTGACACTCTAGGATTCTTTTTAACCTCATTGAGCATTCTGCGCTGTGCTCTTGCAGTCATCGTTGCAGAACTAGAGAGTGGCCGTTCATTAGCCTAGGGGTTCACATACTTTTTCCAACCTTAAATGACTTATTCAATATAGACAAGAAAAATACAATAATTTGTGTGTTATTAGTTTAAGCACATTGTGTTTGTCTATGGTTGTGAGATCAGATCACATTTTATGACCAATTTATGCAGAAATCCAGGTAATTCCAAAGAGTTCACATACATTTTCTTGCCACTGTACATGGTATACTTTGAAATGACATACTACAGTACTTTGAAAATTCCAGAAAGTACCATTTATAGTATAAGTGCCATATGATTTTTCAATGAATCCAGATAGGGTACGTAAATAAAAGCTGTAATAGGACTGTATGAAACAGCGTTTCCACTTAATACTGAACTTAACCTTTCATGGATATTATCTGAAGGATATACTTTAGATGTGGAAATGCATACAGTTTAAGGTTAATCAGACAGAAATATGAAAGGTACAGAGAACACGTAATCCCTCTTAGTGAGTGCTGAATTGATTCTTAAAAAAGAGCCAAGAAAATGTGAGTTCTAAAGAGAGAAAAGACAGGGGTTAATCTAAAGATGGTGAAAAATAAGGACAGGAGAGAGAGAGGGGGATTCTATTTTTATCAAGACCAAACAGTGCGTATGCTTCCTTCACTAACAGTGTAGTGCCATCTGTGTGTTGTTAAGCATAAGGTATGAATCAAGGGACTCTCTCCATATGTTTGCTGCTGTACTGAATGAGCTCAAAGGCATCATTTTTGACATCTTTGGAAGGATGTGTCTGAGATTGCGACGGGGAATATTCAGAGAAGTTCAAAGCTTCCGTGTCTTCTGTGTATAGCAGGGGTTGTTTGACTAGTGTCAGAGGGGAATATTTTCATCAGGATGTACACTCACTGAAGGAAGATGAAACATATACTTGTATTGACGTCACTCCACTCATACAGTGAGGGAAAAAAGTATTTGATCCCCTGCTGATTTTGTACGTTTGCCCACTGACAAAGAAATGATCAGTCTATAACTTTAATGGTAGGTTTATTTAAACAGTGAGAGACAGAATAACAAAAAAAAATCCAGAAAAACGCATGTGAAAAATGTTATAAATGGAATTGCATTTTAATGAGGGAAATAAGTATTTGACCCCCTCTCAATCCAAAATTATTGGAGATAAAAAGACTGTATAAAATCAATATAAATACTGAGCTTTATTGTATGCAAAATAAGTTATTTAATAATAATACAATTGCTCAGAGAAAAATATTTTCTTTAACAAGTAATAAAAAAAATCTTACAAAGATAGGTGTTCGAAATTATTAGGCACCACCTGTTTTCAATACTTTGCGATGATAATGGCACTGAGCTTTCTTCTTTAATGTTTTATGAGATTGAAGAACACATTGGGAGGGATCTTAGACCATTCTTCCATACAGAAGGTTTTGAGATCCTTGATATCCTTCGGTCTGTGCTTATGGACTGCCCTCTTCAATTCAAACCACAGGTTTTCAATGGGGTTCAAGTCCCAGCCCCATAACATCAGAGATCCACTACCATATTTAACATCAGAGATCCACTACCATATTTAACATCAGAGATCCACTACCATATTTAACATCAGAGATCCACTACCATATTTAACATCAGAGATCCACTACCATATTTAACATCAGAGATCCACTACCATAATTAACATCAGAGATCCACTACCATATTTAATATCAGAGATCCACTCCCATATTTAACATCAGAGATCCACTCCCATATTTAACATCAGAGATCCACTACCATATTTAACATCAGAGATCCACTGCCATATTTAAAATCAAAGATCCACTACCATATTTAACATCAGAGATCCACTACCATATTTAACATCAGAGAACCACTACCATATTTAACATCAGAGATCCACTACCATATTTAACATCAGAGATCCACTACCATATTTTACATCAGAGATCCACTACCATATTTAACATCAGAGATCCACTACCATATTTTACATCAGCGATCCACTACCATATTTAACATCAAAGATCCACTACCATATTTTACAATAAGTATGAGGTTATTTTCTGCATACCTCTAGTGTGTGTGGCCAAAGAGATCCATCTTTGTCTCATCTGACCATAGCACCTGGTTCCAATCCAAGTGTCAATGCCTTTAGCAAACTCCAGGCATTTGCATTTGTTGGTTGCTCTCACTAAAGGAATTTTTATGGCAACCCTTCCATATGGCATATTGGCATGGAGGTGGCATCTAATTGTAGATTTGGAGACCCCAATATGCGACCAAGTTCTGTAATTGTCCAACTGTGACCCTTGGACTTTTCTGCCTACCGAACCATCTTCCTCACTGTGCGTGGGGAGAAGCTACACATTTCCTGTACCAGGCAGGTTTACCACGGTTCCAATGGTATTAAACTTCTTAATTGTTGCCCTAATAGTGGTTAGTGGTATATTTGGTTTTTCAGTTATTTTTTTGTACCCTTTGCCTGATTTATGTTGTGTTGGGCATTGTCTTCCTCTCCATCAGCCAGCCATCCAGGGCATGCTGTGTAGATGCATGGTCTGGAGCCCAGACTCAGTCAATCTGAGCTGGGGATTAAGACTGCAGCTAAAGTCCCTCTGTGGAGATAAGTGGCCCAATCGCCACAGCACTAACACCATCTCTGCTTTATCTGGAAGGACTACTGCAGAGCTCTGACCACTAGAGTTTTATAGTTGAAAGGCATGTACTGATAAATCCTGGAGTCTCCCTCTCATACAAAGACACAAAGTTATTTCATGAATAAAGTATTACATGTTCTTTTGCCGACCTTGACATGGTATTGATAGATATCTCAGTATTCACATATGCAGAGCACAAAGCAACACTAAAAAAGTCACAACAGTAGAAAAGTTTTCCTTTGGCCCAGGAGCTAAGAACCAATAGACGAACTTGATCAAACAGTGAGCGGCACATCAGGACAAGAACATGAGTAACCTGGATCAAAACCATCCTGTCATGGCTGTGAATAGCCCTTGAAAGGGCCCCACGCCAGAGCATTACTGGACATCTCTGTAATTGCCCGGCACCACTGGAGCAGCTTCCTCAGAGATGAGAGGAAGCGGGTTCCTATGGTAAACAGCTGTTGATAGGGTCCTGGGCTGTTTCCAAAATGGCACCCTATTCCCTATATAGTGCACTATTTTTGGACAAACATATATAGTAGTAGTATACAGAGCCTAGCCAAAAGTAGTGCACTATATAGAGAATAGGGTGCCATTTGAGACACAGCTCTGGTAATAGGGTCCTGGTGGTGAAAGGATCCTGGCTGGCTCTCTTACCATGGTAGATGGTGCTCCTGTTGCTGCTGAGGTAAGACTCTACCAGGGGAGCCTGCTCCTCACACTGCTTGGTCCTGCGGGCGCGAGACCGCCCATCCACGTTGGACTGCACCATCAGAGGTTCCTGCCTCTTCTTCTTCTGCTTCTGCTCTAGGAGAGCTCGCTGAAACACACACACACCACACAGATTCTTCAATGGTGTTCAATTATTTTGGTATTATTGACACATGCACACACACACACTCAAATATCTTCTAATATTGTGTCATATATAATACATTAACATGGATAGATATTTTCTAACACAAATGTTTTACCTTCACACACACACACACACACACACACACACACTCTTTTTCAACTAACAAAAATTCCATCCCATTCAAAATTCATTTTTCCCTAACCCCTAACCCTAACCTTAACCCTAAACCTACCCCTAGCTCATAACCCTAACACTAATTCTAACCTTAACCCTAAATCCCCTAGAAATAGAATTTGACCTTGTGGGGAATAACAAAATGTCCCCAGATGGTCAAATTGTTATTTGTTTACTATTCCTGTGGGGACCTCTGGTCCCTACAAGTGTAGTTAAACTCATCCACACACACACACACACACACACACACACACTCTTTTTCAACTAACAAAAATTCCATCCCATTCAAAATTCATTTTTCCCTAACNCATACACACACACACACATACACACACACACACACACACACACACACACACACACACACACACACACACACACACACACACACACACACACACACACACACACACACACACACACACACACACACAAAACGCTGTCTCACATGTACAGTGCACCCTCACTGTAACAAGACACAAGACTGTGTCCTTGAAAGAACAAATGTGTCTGTGCACTCTGGCCCTCCAATCACCTGAGCTACAGCAGATTAAAGATTGATTACTGGACAAACATGTGCACCTGCCCAGTCTGCAATCATGCCACAGTCCAACATAAATTACATTTCTGCTTGTCTTCATACGATGGGCTACAGAACACCCTATCAAGGACAAGATCATTGGGACATGAGTTTGACCTCTGCCTGACTGTGTCTGCCTCAATTCGTTCACCTGTTGGTGCGTGATTGCCTTCATTTTTTTTGTTTTTCCCGAAGAGGAACCAGACTAGTTGACGGACTTGTTTTATAACAGTTCTATTTAAACGTTTACATGCTTTGCAAGAATAAATTATTTCCCTAATAATCTTGTTTGCCTGATGGGATTTTGATAAACACACAAAATCAACAATCAAAATGTAATGAGTACTTTTGGGTGTCAGGGAAAATGTATGGAGTAAAAAGTACATTATTTGCTTTAAGAATGTAGTGGAGTAAAAGTTGTCAAATATAAACAGTAAAGTACAGATACCTAAAAGAAATTACTTAAGTAGTACTTTAAAGTATTTTTACTTAAGTACTTTACACCACTGGTGGATATCAATATTTTAATTTGGTAACGTCGCACAGTGTGACATGTAATATTCGTAAAAGACTGACTCCTATGTCCAGTGTGGGAAGGCCTTTAATCACACGACTGACCAAAGAGAAGCCTGAACCTTCAGCTGCAGAAGTGACCAGTATATGAACTCTCTAACATGATTCACACACTGACACATTCAAACCAAAAATTCATATAACACCTCTTCTTTTCTCTGACAAATCCTTTATCCTTATCCGGTAGCTCAGTAGAATCTGTGTCATTGCACAGATTCATTATCCTACTTTCACACTAAATAATTACTTTCCTTTTCCCACATGAGCCAATTCAATTTACGTCATAATCCTAGTTTTGAGCAGTCACAGACTTTTTAACTTCCTGTAAAAGCCAGCTCTCCTGAGGGCACAGAATGTTAGAGCTCCACACCCTCAGAGTTCAAAAATATAGAAAGCTAGAGCAAGAAGAGTTGCTTCAAACCTCCACATAGCACAGTCCTAGAAACACCTCCTCAGATACAGAAAAATAGAATGTCTTCTGCTTCTGTAATTAATGTTTCAGGACCACTGTCCCAATCCGTTTCTCCTCAGCACTATCCCCCCTCTCTGGCAATGTGGAAATCTACATTAAGTAGTACTACAGCTTGGGTATCCCTTCCATCCTGCTGCAGTCAGCAGTCATCTGAGATTATGCAAGTTTACAAACAGAGGGAGATTCCAAGGCTGGAAGCTCATCAAATATTGAAAGAATCCCTGATGAAGCAGAAACACCACTAGACTACTCTGCTGTACTGTTGTCTGCTGTACCAGTACAGGGTGCCTTTAATCTAAACCCATGGCTGTGTCCCAGTTGTCCACCCCTTTCCCTAAGTGGGTACTTGCACACCTTCTGTAATGAATCGAAAAGTATTTGATTGGTGTTATCGTTGGCTAAAGGGAGTTTCCATGATAGGAAGTGTGCAAGTGCACACTTTGGGCAAAGGGTGGAGACTTGGGATTGTGTCATTTAGCCCATCTCTCAGCCATGACCAGAACACAACGTCTCAGCACACTCTAGCAGTGAGTGTGGAGGAGGAGGAAGCCTGAACTAAGTTAACCAGGAGGAACCATGGAGGAGCTCTATGGCTGTCCAAAACATCACCAGCCACTGTACAGTGAAAGCTGGATGTGGATGCTGCTTACAGAACACTGTTGCTTGGGTACCTGTCTCAGTAATGCAGTATGAATATCCATACCCACTTTGATATTTAAATAATGGCTTGTTCAGCAGGGACACCACACTAGGTGAAGAAAAAAAGAGAAAGGATCTATCTTCCTTTTGCATAGAATATCTTAAAAAACAATTTTTGTATGTTCTCTGTCTTTTGTGGAAAAGTAGTACATTTAATATTATGTTCTTTAACAAACAATTCCTTTAAAACAGATCTACTCTGAGAATAAAATGCAAAAGTGTTATGGTTACAGCAGATGGATGGTTGGTTTGAGCTTTCTTTCAGTCGGCAGTGTTTTCCAAATTGATGCAATTACAGGCTACTTAAGTACTATAGCAAGAACACATGATGGAGGTCATTCTGTACATGTCATGCTGAACAACCTTACAATGCATTTCCACATAACACATTGGGGCCGATGAAACAACAGAGCCCCGTTCATTTTCAATGGAGGGAAGTGAAGTGGACAAGGGGAACGTTGGAGCATGAACAGGGCGGGACCAAAGTTGGGGAAAGCTGAACTTGATGCAAATACTCTGCGATATCGTGAGACTAGGAACCAATCAATGCTCACTATAGCTTCCAGCCCATACTGGATTGGCTGTTGATACCTAGCACTACCTAGCCTGCTTGCTAGCACCCACATGAGGGAGAAGCTGGAGTGGATATCCAAATTATTGTGTTATGTGGAAATCCCCTCTTAGCCTCAGATCCTTCTGTCTTCATATGCAAAGCAGCTGAGCAATAATGGTAATTCTGTCCTCAGCTATTGAGTGACCAAGCCATGGGAGTTTAATGGATAATAGAGACTCACAGTAATGACAACCACATAACCAAAACCTCAAACTCAAGGCTCAAACCAATGCAACCAAAATCTATTTGACCAGTATGTCCCATTACTGTAACATGACAAATGGTTTTGCAAGAGGGACCTGGTCAGTTCTGCAGAAAATCTACAGAGATACACAGACAGACAAACAGAACAGTCTGCAGCACACCAGACCCCTGGTCCAGACTATAATACTGTCTCCTCTCCTCTGTCACTAAAATCACACTGTGTGAACCCAACAGGAACTCCCTGAGCGAATACCAGCAGACCACTGCAGCGATCAGGATGGTTCTTACGAAGCTACAAATGCCCGGCCGGTCTTCAGTCAGCTGTTCATTCCACCCCAAAAAATAGAATACATTTTTTTTGACAGTTTTGAAGGTTATTTTATTTTCATGATGGTCTTCATCTATAACTGTCGGTCGCACGGTTTTACAGTAATTATGCCAGCCCTAAGCACAATACGGTATGAAAGTGATGCGTAGTTTTCCAGGAAGTTGTTTTTGAACTTTTTGAATGGTGTTCAATGGGTAAAAACGTAGCACAATGGTCTTCAGCACAAAAACATCATAAAAGGCCTCTCGCAGAAGTAAATTAATTCACAAACAAATATATAACTTGATATATAGTGACCTCCAAAAGCATTGGTACAGTGACAATTCTGTTGTTGTTTTGGCTCTGTACTCCAGTACTTTGGATTTGAAATGATACAATGACTATGAGGATAAAGTGCAGACTGTAGCTTTAATTTGAGGGTATTTGCATCCATATCGGATGAACCGTAGAAATGACATAATGACATTGTGTACATAGTCCCCCCATTTAAGGGGACCAAAAGTATTGAGACCTGAATGAATCGCGAATAATGATGAGTGAGAAAGTTAGACGGACAATTTGTGCATCTGTAATAGAGGTTGACCAATTAAAATCGGCATGGCCGATTAATTAGGGCCGATTTCAAGTTTTCATAACAATCGGTAATCAGCATTTTTGGACGCCGATTACATTGCATTCCACGAGGAAACTGCGTGGCAGGCTGGCCATCTGTTACGCGAGTGCACCAACGAGCCAAGGTAAGTTGCTAGCTAGCATTAAACTTATCTTATAAAAAACTATCAATCTTCACATAATCACTAGTTAACTACACATGGCTGATGATATTACTAGGTTAACTAGCTTGTCCTGCGTTGCATATAATCAATGCGGTGCCTATCAATTTATCATTGAATCACAGCCTACTTAGCCAAACGGGGGATGATTTAACAAAAGCGCATTCGCGAAAAAAGCACAACCGTTGCACGAATGTACCTAACCATAAACATCAATGCCTTTCTTAAAATCAATACACAGAAGTATATTTTTTTAAATCTGCATATTTAGTTAAAAGAAATTCATGTTAGCAGGCAATATTAACTAGGGAAATTGTGTCACTTCTCTTGCGTTCATTGCACGCAGAGTCAGGGTATATGCAACAGTTTGGGCCGCCTGGCTCGTTGCGAACTAATTTGCCTGAATTTTACATAATTATGACATAACATTGAAGGTTGTGCAATGTAACAGCAATATTTAGACTTAGGGTTTCCGCCCGTACGATAAAATACAGAACGGTTCCGTATTTCACGGAAAGAATAAACGCTTTGTTTTTGAAATTATAGTTTCCAGATTTGACCATATTAATGACCAACGGCTCGTATTTCTGTGTTTATTATATTATAAGCTCTTAGCAATGCTTGCTTCACAGCGCTGTTTATGACTTCAAGCCTATCAACTCCTGAGATTAGGCTGGCAATACTAAAGTGCCTACTAGAACATCCAATAGTCAAAGGTATATGAAATACAAATGGTATAGAGAGAAATAACTACAGCCTAAAATTTCATAACTGGGAAAATGTAATAACTGGGAATATTGAACCACCAGCTTTCATATGTTCTCATGTTCTGAGCAAGGAACTTAAACGTTAGCTTTTTTACATGGCATATATTGCACTTTTACTTTCTTCTCCAACACTGTGTTTTTGCAATATTTTAACCAAATTGAGCATGTTCCATTATTTATTTGAGACTAAATAGATTTTATTTATGTATTATATTAAGTTAAAATAAAAGTGTTCATTGTTCATTCAGTATCGGCTGATTAATCGGTATTGGCTTTTTTTGGTCCTCCAATAATCAGTATCGGTATCTTCATTGATTCATTCAGGATTACCCCGCAATCATGGTAGCATCGACATTAATGTAGAAGTGTTTAGAAACATATTCTATTCTTATTTACAACACCAAAGTGACACAATACATTACATTACCATTATTTTCTATTGGGCACAAAATAATCTGCAACAAAACCAAAACAAACAGCAAATGCATCCAACAAATTTGTAGCGTCACAAGTTTGATGTAGTCATTGTGGGCTATGAAAATGGGACCAAAAACGTTTTACTACTTTAATACACATAAGTGAATTTGTCCAAATAATGTACAAAAAGTGGTGTAATTTCGAAACAGTTCACACGATATGGATGAAAATACCCTCAAATGAAAGCTGACAGTCTGCAGTTTAACCTCATAGTCATTGTATCATTTCAAATCCAAAGTGCTGGAGTACAAAACAACAAAAAAATTGTCATTTTCACTCTATATCTGTGTTTTCACAAATTGTATGACATAATCATCAAACCCATTCAAAGATTAGGGGATAGAACCCGGAAGAATGACGTAGGATGACATCACTTGCACATAATATAGGTGAGAGAGAACATTTTGCAATGTTCATTAAAACCACTCCCATGTTTATCAGATCACTTAACTTTACAATTAGCATCTCCAACCATTTCCTGACTTTTAATCCTCTGAAAGTATTGCAGATTGATTTGTGTAAGCAGTGTGGAGTAGTGTTATCTTAAATGCTTGAAAGTCTTTCTGCTGATTTGGTTTATGTTAATGTAGTACCGTAAACCCTAATCCTCTGTCTATCCCTTTAATCCACTACGATTAGCCTCAGATCATCATTTGGAAAATAATCTCCTGCAATTTGTTCCTACATTATATTTCAGGAAATGCAATAAATGTAACATGTAGGGAGAGGTTGCTGATGTAACCCAGGGAGAGGTTGCTGATGTAACCCAGGGAGAGGTTTCTAATGTAACCCAGGGATAGGTTGCTGATATAACCCAGGGAGAGGTTGCTGATGTAACCCAGGGAGAGGTTGCTGATGTAACCCAGGGAGAGGTTGCTGATGTAACCCAGGGAGAGGTTGCTGATGTAACCCAGGGAGAGGATGCTGATGTAACCCAGTATCTTGATGGAATTACACAGGGCTGATGAAAATATGCTAACTGATGAGTCTCTTGACAGAGTGTCACTGCTGTCGATGCCATTTTCTACGCTGGTCAGGTCTGAGGCAACACTTTGCTAAATATCTTTATCATGTACCATGGACAGCAAAACAGCACAGAAGTGACAAAGGCTGATCGGCATAATACACTTCTGATTATTATTAGACATTATAAGACATTATAAACTGGGTGGTTTGAGCCCTGAATGCTAACTGGCTGAAAGGTCTCTTTTACAGCTGGGCCCTGCGTATACATGTTTACACATACAGTTTATGTACAGTGATTAATAAACTACACAAGACAAACAAAACGATCACAGATAACACGAAAAAATACAGCAGCAGATTATTACATTTACACATAGGTTATTCCCCTAACAGCACAAGAACTTGTATTACCCGAAGCAGTTACAAGCAATCCAAAAATAAAAATCCTCCAATAAATGTTTAAAATGGGCAAGGGGGACAAGAGTCTCAAGTTTAAGTTTAGTCTGCAGGCTATTCCATAGGCAAGGAGCTTAACAGGAAAAGGCAGCCATACCCAACTCTGTGGAAATTGCATGGGCCTCAAGTGTAATCCATGCTTGAGACTTGGTTTTAGTAATTATAATTATAAGTGATGAGTGATGATAAAAAAGAAGGTAGTTTATTCAGAAGTGCTTTATAAACAAACACGAGAGCATGTTGTTCTCGTCTCATGGACAGCGAAGTCCAGCCCACATTTTGATATAAAACACAGTGGTGAGTTCTGTAGCTAGCACCCGTAATAAACCTAAGTGTGCAATGATAAGTAGAATCCAGCGATTTAAGTGTGGATGCCGTAGCATGCATGTAGATAATATCCCCATAATCTATAACAGACATAAAAGTAGCTTGCACAATTTGTCTTCTATTTGTAGAGGACAAACATGTCCTGTTTCTATAGAGGAAGCCTAGCTTGATTTTTAGCCGTTTACAAAGTTCCTCAACATGCATCTTAAAATACATTTTATCATCCAACCATATCCCTAAGTATTTATATGCAGAGACTTGATTAATTCGAGAGCCATCTAAGCTCGTAAGTGCAAGTGTATTTTCAACCAACTTTTTGAACCTATTAAAATCATAAAATGTGTTTTCTTTGCATTTAAAACAAGTTTCAGCTGTATGAAAGACCCTTGTAATATCTTAAAATCTGTCTCCTAATGTGATAATGCTTGGTCAGCCGTTGAAGCGATAGAGTACATGACAGTGTCATCAGCATATAAATGAATTTTACACTTTCTTATCTCATCACTGATATTGTTTATGTAGAGTGAACAGTAATGAACCAAGTTTAGAACCTTGTGGGACCCCTTTAACCAACTCCAATGGCATTGACTGGATGCCGTCGACTAACAGCCTGACTTCTATCCTTTAGATAGTCATGAAACCAACGACAGGCATCCGATCCCAGTCCTATTAACGACAGCTTACCTAAAAGGAGTGCATGGTCTACAGTGTCAAAAGCTTAGACAAATCTATGAACAAGGCGGCACAGTACTTTCTATTATCTAGGGCATTAGTAATATAATTTACAACACGTACAGTAGCCGTAGTGGTACTATGTTTAGGTCTGAAGCCAGATTGATTGCTATAAAGAGTATTGTTAACAGTTAAAAAAGATTGTAGTTGCCTATTCACCAATGACTCTAGAATTTTAGCCAAACAGGAGAGCTTAGAGATGGGCCGATAATTATCCAATTCACTACCATCACCTCCCTTGAGGAGTGGTAAAACAAAAGCTGTTTTCCAAGCTTTAGGAATCTTTCCAACGACTAATGTTTGATTAAAGATATGAGTCACTGCATTAGCAATAATAGGTGCCGCACACTTGAGTAAATATGGATCCAGATTGTCAGCGCCTAATGAATTCTTAGAATCTATAGCAGATAAGACCTCATCTTCTGTGACTTTTTGAAAATTAAAAACCGGCTTACTGTTTTACACATCAGCTGAAGGCCGAGGGGCTGAAACAATAGACCGGTCAGGATCATGTTGGCCATTTTTTCTTTCAAAAAGAAAACCAGCAGAAATAAAATGCTTATTAAAAACATTACAAATTTCAGTTCGGTCACTGATGATCTAATTTGCTTCGGCAGGGAAGTCAAGGAGTTTCCTCGTTTAAGTGAGTTAACAGTTTTCCAGAATTTAGAGGGATCCCCAGCAGACTCAAGAAAATACATAGATTTTGCAAATTTTTTTCTCTGGTCCATTTATTTCTCAATTGCCTAAAAGGCAGCCACTCAGCTCTTTCACCAGTTTTCAAATCACAGGAGAACCAAGGATTAGTTCAATTTTTTTACCCTAAGTCGCTTTAACGGGGCATGTTTATCAGCCATGAAGGTAAAAATTTATGAAAAGAAAGAGAACGCTAAAACTGGGTCCATTATGCAGTTTACGGATAAAAGCTCTGAATAATAAAGGTCATGGATAAAGGCTTGCTCTGAGAAGTGTTCATAGTTTCTCTTTAGAATCTTTAGAATTTTTTAGCCTAGTGTCTCTGATACATGCAATAGGGCAGTGGTCACTGATGTCATTTGCAAATAACCCACTAGCTATATATTTGTGAGATGTATTTGTTAAGATAAGGTTTATTAAAGTAGATTTTTTGGGGTCTTTTGGATTAGTTGAGTAAGATTTAGTTAGTTACAAATGTCTTTTAATTTAAACGATCCTGGCATCAGTCCAGATTGAGATCTCCGATAATCAATAATTCAGAGTTTGTATAATTAGACATTAACTGAAACAATTTGCATAGAGCAGATACCGGAGCTGAGGGTGATCCATAAACTCCCACTAGCGTTAATAGTGCATTATGACCAAGGACCACATTTAGAACTAAGCATTCATACTGTTTCGGAACAGAAGTTGAAATCGACACAGTGACATCTAGGTTGCATTTAACATATATGGCAATACCTCCACCTCTACCCACTCTGTCTGCTCTGTAGACATTATTCCCAGCTAACAGAACATCTGAGTCTGGAACAGAGACACAGAGCCAGGATTCCGATATAATCAATTTCAGTATGTGATTGTGAGACCAGTATTTCAATAAAATCTAACTTTTGGATCAAGCTTCTAGTATTCAAATGAATAATTCCAAGGCCACTATTTCGAGAGCTCATATCAGATGGAGCATTCAAGGTAATATTAGATGAGCCACGCTTCCCTGTGTAGCTACTGACAGGCCTGAGTTGGATGGAGACGAGATCACTTCTAACAATACCCCTCTGCCTGTACGAGGAAGTGGCAACATGGTACCTTGACAGTATCAACCCCCATGGCTATATATTGTCAATTCTCACATGCCCTGTATGAGGCTATAGTGAGAGCCAGGTTTGAGGAGAGAATGCTTGTACCATACCTATTCAGATGTAATCCATCCCGGATAAATACATTTGGTCGATGTAGAAAAGCTGTAAAATTGTCCACATATTGTATGCTTATTGAACAACAATATCCTTTAAGCTCAGATTCCTGTAGTTTAATATCATTTGACCCTACATGGACAGTGATAGCTGAACAGTCGGGTGTTCACTAATGAGTAGCGGGATCATACAGTCAATGTCCTGGATCCGGGCACCCGGGTTATCTTCCTCCTAGAAAATTGTTTGGGGCTAGTTGTAGAGCTGTTTCATTGTAAATTGTTTAGATGGCAGGGCTCCACTTGCTTCCGGGCAAATTTATTTCACCTTTATTTAACCAGGTCGGCCAGTTGAGAACAAGTTCTCATTTACAACTGCGACTTGGCCAAGATAAAGCAAAGCAGTGCGACAAAAAAAACAACACAGTTACACATGGGATAAACAAACGTACAGTCAATAACACAATAGAAAATTCTATGTACATTGTGTGCAAATGTAGAAGAGAAGGGAGGTAAGGCAATAAATAGGCCATGGAGGCGAAATAATTACAATTTAGCATTAACACTGGAGTGATAGGTGTGCAGATGATGATGTGCAAGTAGAGATACTGGGGTACAAAAGCATAAGTAACAATATGGGGATGAGGTAGTTGGATGTGCTATTTACAGATTGCCTGTGTACAGGTACAGTGATCGGTAACCTGCTCTGACAGCTGATGCTTAAAGTTAGAGAGGGAGATAAGACTCCAGCTTCAGTGATTTTTGCAATTCGTTCCAGTCATTGGCAGCAGAGAACTGGAAGGAAAGGAATAATCAGAGATAGAATTATTTTCTACCATAAAAACCAGGTGTATGAACTTTCTAGTTCACAGTAATTGAGCAATTACTGTGCAACCCTGCTGTAGAGTATATTTTTCCTCTCTTTTCCTCACACTACAGTCTCCTCTACCAGCCAAGGAACAACAGAGGAGGTTCATATCAATAAGTGGCTGAGCTGCTCTGGTACAGTACAGGGACATGGGAGACTTACTTGTCTGTCTAGCTTCTGTTGGCGGAGGTTGCTGCCCTCATCATCCAAGGTACTGCAGAGATCAAGAGAGAGAAACAAAGAGAGAGAAATGGTTAAAACAAAATCTCTTTCCATTTCTTTGACATTCTACAGAACAGACACATTCACTACAGATAGGAAAAACATGGAGTTTTCTAGCCTGTTTGATACACTGCGAGAACCGCTTGGAAATTATGGGAAAAGGTGATACATTAATATCTCTCATGAGGCTTTCCTGTGAAGCAGAATACAACAGGTGATCTCTTGAAAATGCAGTGTCTGTCACTGGAGGAGACGCAGTAGTTATTGGGAGTGATATGTCATGTAGCCTCCGATATGTTCTCTAGGGAGCGACACATAACTCTTACGATTAAATTACAAAACGTGTAGAATGACATCATACAGAAATCAGTCAAATCAGCATGTATATGAAGTACTAGGGACAATTCTAATCATAATCACAATTGGACGTTGATCTAATGTCTTTATTCTGTGTGATATGACTATTAAGGCAATGGTAACGCTCGGTCTCAGCCAGTCGCCATCTTTCCCATCCCTCCCACCCCCAAACACACGCAACCTCTAAATCAGCAATGACACTCTCCCTGATTGCCCATTCACTGTGTTGCTTGGCATTGCCCAGACCATTTAAACGAAAGGGTTCTTAATTAAAGACAATAAGAGGCTGAAGGTCAGGGGAAGGAGAACAGTGCTTCCTTCAGCTGGGGGGTAGATGGAGCAGAACCAGGGGGGGTTCAATAATATGTGTGTTTGTGGTTAGTGTGTGTGTGTCACATACACAGTACATCTCCCTTTCTGAAATACACACAGAAAAACACTCACTAGCGACAGTCAGCAATCAGGTGTGTGAATGTGTTTCAGACAGGTAGATAATGACATAAACAGAGCTGTTAAAATGAGGGTCAACTACTGCATTATGATAGAGAATATATGTTAATTGATCTGCATCAGTGGTAAGCTAGAATGTGCATTAGACACCTCCACCCTTCTCACCCCCACCCACCCCCGTTGTGGTCAACAACAACATAATCTGAATAGTACCCATTTACCCCCCAACAGTGATGCATTAATGCTGTCCCTATTGGGAACACAGTGCTGGTGAAGTTCCTAGTGAGTGTTTTATGTGTTTTACCTGCAGTGCAGAGGGATGTCTTAGCAGATATTCTATTTTGATGTTCCCTCCACAGAGTTAGAATGTTGTGCTGTCTACCAGCATCACATTAATAATCAATGAGGGTTGTCGTCGTAAAGAAAACAATTAGATCAAATGCCTTACATTACGTTTTACATAATAAAACAGGGACATATTTTTCCCTGATACACTCTTGTCTAATACACTCAATATGATGCAGGTTTTCAACGGCATTTCTCTGAAATCATGCCAATTCCACAATTTCTTTTGCCAAGTCCTTGATGCAATTCATGCTGTTTTTTTCCTTGGTTTAAATTTCGAACACTTTCATAGAAATTGGTGATGTATGATTGTTGTGCAAGCACTTGCACTATATTCAAGAAGCCTGTGTATGTACAGTATGTGTATGCGTATACAGTGTGTCTCTTAGTGTGCACAATACAGTACGTGGCCCACATTTAAAGTTTGTGTACTTTAAAGTGTTAGGCACTTTTTACAGTAGGTATATATGTAATTGTTAGCTTCTGTGTACAGTAGGAACAGTATAGGTAGACTGGCGTCCCTCCCTGGCAGTGCTGTGTGTAGTGCTGTGTGTGTTTGGCTGTGACCTGCAGGAGCCAGAGTGAGTCTGATAGACTGGGCTGGCTCACATGGGATTAATGAGAGGCCACAGAGGTTCAGCTGAGTCCCCGGGTCGCCTCCCCTTGTCTCGCACGGCCTCGCCACCAGGCCCCATACATACATTTTTCATGGAAGGCACCAGGCAGGCTCCATCTGATGGGAGGAACTGCTTATTGCTCTGAGAAACCATCCATGAAGGGCTGGCCAGGCCTCCAAGTCAAGAGGAACACCCGCTCTCTGCCTGTTCCCCCCTCCCCTCTTCTCCCCCCTCAGCTCCCCTCCCATATCAACCTCCCAGAGGTAAGCAATGTGATTCCGTGGCAGTGCCTGAGCATGTCAGTGTAGTGTGTTGTTTAAGGGCTCTTGTCCCTGAGGACAGTTATTAGAGGACACTGCGTCACCTAATACGTCATCCTGTGTATTATCTTTAACACCTAGGCCTACAACATCAATATCACCTTTATTATCTACATTACTAATGTCACGGACTACTGCTATATCACTCTTATCATCGTAATCATATCTTCATATAGCAAACATATAAGAAACATATTTTTTGAAGAGTTCTCTTCACAAAGTCATTTGTCATAAAGCACTTAATGATGAACACGCTTAACAAGAAACTATAGAGCAAAAAGTAAAATTACAAAAGCAAATTAAATTACATTTTCAATTATTATTTTCTATGAGGAGATTTTATTTAATGAAAGGAACTTATTAGTTCCCTAGATTGACTGAAATGATAACAGATATTTTGAACTAATGTTCCTGGTAGGCTCATATTGAACCAATCCCTATGGTTGCTCTTCCTCTCAGATGAATAAAGCCTCTAATAAGTGGGTTTAGGAACCCTAGACCCTGCCAAATACAAATCCAGGAAACTCAAGTGTGTGTGTGTGTGTGTGCGTCTGTGTGTCTGTGTGTGCACACATTCTTAGAAGCAGCAACATGAGTATGTGTACGTACACACAGATCTATCACTACCTTTACTGCTCCATCATAGGAGGCCAGCTCTCCTGACGCAATCTCTCAATGAGATTCATGGCAAGACAGCTCCGTAACTTATAGCAACGGGGAGCCAATAGTAGCAGAGGAAGCAGTGCAACCATGGCAATGGAGCTTCTCTTGGAGGCAACAGCAGCAGCGGTAGCAACAGCAGCAGTAGTAATGTCATCGAGAGCAGACATAAGTCTTCATTTCACCCAAAAATAAGCTAACTGATAAATAACACTGACATTATTAACCATTCGGGGCAGATTGTGACTCGAGAATGGCTATAATCAGCAGAATGCATTACCAATGTATGGAGAGAGACATGCAGGGGTCACACAGAGCAAAACAATGGCTGCTGCTTCCCAAGGTGGTAGTAGTGGAGAAAATACACTTTGGGGGAAATGAGCAGAGCTTTTTATGGATTCTATTACACCAGATTTTGCATGAGAAAATCCCCATGTAATTGGATTACAGTAAAACGGTGCCAAATAGACTTTCATATGAGCAGAAGACAGAAAAACTTTACGACTCACCAATAATAGAGTAACCTACACAACATTGGAATTGGATGTGTACTTCAGTTTTATGTTATTAAAAAAAGTTGGGCAATAAATACACTATAAAGACAAGTCCAAAATATTTTCACATGAATAACCAGTCATAACTACTACAGTTATTATAAAGCACTACGAGATACAGTGAGGCTTTCATCATTCTTGAAAAACAAAACCAAACAAACATCAATTAGATACTACCACACACCAATGACCACAACAGACCCTTCGCTAGGCCCTGCCCCCCTTGGTTACTGTTACAACCTCAGATAACATTTTCCCGGGAAGCCCAATTTCCCCCTTCTAACCACTGGTGAAATCCCCTCACAATGATCTCAAACTGTGTTTTGAATACACAATAAAATTAAATACAGACTACTACCCTTTGCTAATCAGGAAACTCTCTGGTATGTTGTGGTGGATTGTCATTATAATTGCTTCATGGGAACCTGGTAAATGTTTATAATGTGGCTAGCCACTGAATGGCTCTGAATTAAAGAGATTCTCCGCTACACTAGTATATTTTTTGCCAGTAGTTCACGAGCAGTGGCGGCACCTTCATCCCAAAAAAGAAAAAAATGTATTACTAAACTAAGCAAAAAAGGAAATGTCCTCTCACTGTCAACTGTGTTTATTTTCAGCAAATTTAACATGTGTAAATATTTGTATGAACATAACAAGATTCAACAACTGAGACATAAACTGAACAAGTTCCACAGACATGTGACTAACAGAAATGGAAAAATGTGTACATGAACAAAAGGGGGGTCAAAATCAAAAGTAACAGTCAGTATCTGGTGTGGCCAAAAGCTGCATTAAGTACTGCAGTGCATCTCCTCCTCATGGGCTGCACCAGATTTGCCAGTTCTTGCTGTGAGATACCCCACTCTTCCACCAAGGCACCTGCAAGTTCCCAGACATTTCTGGGGGGAGGAAATAGGTACAATATATCCACATACTTTTTCTTCCTCATGATGCCATCTATTTTGGGAAGTGCACCAGTCCCTCCTGCAGCAAAGCACCCCCACAACATGATGCTGCCACCTCTATGCTTCACGGTTGGGATGGTGTTCTTCGGCTTGCAAGCCTACCCCTTTTTCCTCCAAACATAACGATGGTCATTATGGCCAAACAGTTCTATTTGTTTCATCAGACCAGAGGACATTTCTCCAAAAAGTACGATCTTTGTCTCCATGTGCAGTTGCCTTTTTTATGGTGGTTTTGGAGCAGTGGCTTCTTCCTTGCTGAGCGGCCTTTCAGGTCATGCCGATACAGGACTTTTTTAACTGTGGATATAAATAGTTTTGTACCTGTTTCCTCCAGCATCTTCACAAGGTCCTTTGCTGTTGTTCTGGGATTGATTTGCACTTTTCGCACCAAAGTACATTAATCTCTAGGTGACAGAACGCGTCTCCTTCCTGAGCGGAATGACAGCTGCGTGGTCCTATGGTGTTAATCCTTGCGTACTATTGTTTGTACAGATGAACGTGGTACCTTCATGCATTTGGAAATGGGTCCCAAGGATGAACCAGAATTGTCGAGGTCTACAATGTTTTTCTGAGGTCTTGGCTGATTTCATTCGATTTTCCCATGATGTCAAGCAAATAGGCTCTGAGTTTGAAGGTAGGCCTTGAAATACATCCACAGGTACACCTCCAACTGACTCAGATGATGTTAATTAGCCTATCAGGAGCTTCTAAAGTCATTTTCTGGAATTTTCCAAGCTGTTTAAAGGCACAGTCAACTTAGTTTATGTGAACTTCTGACCCACTGGAATTTTGATACAGTGAATTATAAGTGAAATTATTTGTCTGTAAACAATTGTTGGAAAAATTACTTGTGTCATGCAAAGTAGATGTCCTAACCGACTTGCCAAAACTATAGTTTTTTAACAAGAAATGTGTGTAGTGGTTGAAAAACAAGTTTTAATGACTCCAACCTAAGTGTTTGTAAACTTCCGACTTCAACTGTACATATAAACTCAGAAAAAAAAGAAACGTCCCTTTTTCAGGACCCTGTCTTTCAAAGGTAATTTGTAAAAATCCAAATAACTTCAAAGATATTCATTGTAAAGGGTTTAAACACTGTTTCCCATGCTTGTTCAATGAACCATAAACAATTAATGAACATGCACCTGTGGAACGGTCGTTAAGACACTAAAAGCTTACAGACGGTAGGCAATTAAGGTCACAGTTATGAAAACTTAGGACACTATAGAGGCCTTTCTACTGACTCTGACAAACACAGAAAGAAAGATGCCCAGGGTCCCTGCTCATCTGCGTGAATGTGCCTTAGGCACGCTGCAAGGAGGCATGAGGACTGCAGATGTGGCCAGGGCAATAAATTGCAATGTCCGTACTGTTACACGCCTGCAGTGGCAGACCACGTGTAACAACACCTGCAAAGGATCGGTACAACCGAACATCGAAACCTGCGGGACAGGTACAGAATGGCAACAACAACTGCCAGAGTTACAACAGGAAAGCACAATCCCTCCATCAGTGCTCAGACTGTCCGCAATTGGCTGAGAAAGGCTGGACTGAGGGCTTGTCGGTCTGTTGTAAGGCAGGTCACCAGACATCAGCGGCAACAACTTCGCCTATGGGAACAAACCCACCGTTGCTGGACCAGACAGGACTGGCAAAAAGTGCTCTTCACAGGGGTGATAGTCAGATTCGCGTTTATCGTCAAAGGAATGAGCGTTACACCGAGGCATGTACTCTGGAGAGGGATCAATTTGGAGGTGGAGGGTCCGTCATGGTCTGGGGCGGTGTGTCACAGCATCATCGGACTGAGCGTGTTGTCATTGCAGGCAATCTCAACACTGTGCGTTACAGGGAAGACATCCTCCTCCCTCATGTGGTACCCTTCCTGCAGGCTCATCCTGACATGACCCTCCAGCATGACAATACCACCAGCTATACTGCTTGTTCTGTGTGAGATTTCCTGCAAGACAGGAATGTCAGTGTTCTGCCATGGCCAGCGAAGAGCCCGGATTTCAATCCCATTGAGCACGTCTGAGACCTGTTGGATTGGAGGGTGAGGGCTAGGGCCATTCCCCCCAGAAATGTCTGGGAACTTGCAGGTGCCTTGGTGGAAGAGTGGGGTAACATCTCACAGCAAGAACTGGCAAATCTGGTGCAGTCCATGAGGAGGAGATGCACTGCAGAACTTAATGCAGGTGGTGGCCACACCAGATACTGACTGTTACTTTTGATTTTGACCCCCCTTTTGTTCAGGGACACATTATTCCATTTCTGTTAGTCACATGTCCTGCAGCATTAATTCCAAAAAGTTCTGGGACACTGTAAAGTCCATGGAGAATAAGAGCACCTCCTCTCAGCTGCCCAATGCACTGAGACTAGGAAACACTGTCACCACTGATAAATCCACAATAATTGAGAATTTCAAAAGCATTTCTCTATGGCTGGCCATGCTTTCCACCTGGCTACCCCATCCCCGGCCAACAGCTCTGCACCCCCCGCGGCAACTGGCCCAAGCCCCCCCCCCACCCACCCCCTCGGGCCATCCGTTTTGTCACCAAAGCCTCATATACTACCCACCACTGCGACCTGTATGCTCTTGTTGGCTGGTCCTCGCTACATATTCGTCGCCAAACCCACTGGCTCCAGGTCATCTATAAGTCCTTGCTAGGTAAAGCTCCGCCTTATCTCAGCTCACTGGTCACCACAGCAACACCCACCTGTGGCAACACCTACGCGCTCACAATTCTTCGCTCGCCTCCAGAGAAGATCCTGTGTAGATCTGTTGGTGAACCGGATGATGATTGTCCTCGGTCTCGTCTTGATCCTTGAGTCTTCCCAAATGATGAACGATGTCCATATTTTCCTGAAGTTTGGCTTTCGATTCAGGAATGACAGCTCCACAGATGTCAACAACGCTGCATTTGATGTCCTCACCCGCCTGCTCTGGAATTCCATGGAGCCTCAGGTTCCACCCGAGCTGGAATCGCTCAGCCTCATTCACCTTTTGCTCGAGTTCAGCCACCTTCTTTTCATTTTCCTGGCAGAAAACTTCCACTTTCTTCATGTCACTTTTGAGTGTTTTCCCTTCTCCAAAGATAAAGTCAACAGATTTTTTCATGGCCTCAATTTTCATTGGATTCTTCCTTTCATCTATCTTTGCTGTCAAAAGCATTATAATATTGTTTTGCATCTCAAGAGGTGACATACCCTCTTGGCCTCATCTTTTTCCCCTGGGGCTTGACTGGAGTGCAGGGGTCGTAAGGTAATGGCCTGAGCTGGGGACTGGAGGGGCGCAAGTTGTGAGCATTGCTCTCTGTGTTCACCAAATCACCCATAGCAGTATTTCCCCCCACAGTTACATTCTGAAGAGGAGTACCTAAAACCATACCATCTTTTGCTGTTAATTGTCCATCTGATGACTTCTCAATTTCTTTTGGTTCTGGTCGTGGAAGTTTCCATGTAATGTTAGACAAGCTAGTTTTTGAGCTAGCTAGCTGATCTGGCTATCTAGTGTTGTCGCTAACCTAATTGTTTTAGAGGTGAATAACTTGCGGAAAGTAATCAATTACCTTGGTAAACAAACTAAACCACAAGAATTTCCCTGTATTTAGCGCCATCCATCATTCCTTCAATTCTGACCAGTTTCCCAGTCTCTGCCGAGGAAAAACATCCCCACAGCAAAGTTTCGGATATTTATTTTAGTGCTTAGTGGTGTTGCAGACTCTGGGGCATTTTAGAATAGGTGTATATATACTGAGATCATGTGACAGATCATGTGACACTTAGATTGCACACAGGTGGACTTTATTTAATTAATTATGTGACTTCTGAAGGTAATTGGTTGCACCCGATCTTATTTAGGGGCTTCATAGCAAAGGGGGTGAATACATATGCACACACCACTATTCCGTTTTTTTATTTTTCTATTTTTTGAAACCATAAATTTTTTGAATTTCACTTCACCAATTTGGACAATTTTGTGTATGTCCATTACATGAAATGCAAATAAAATCTGTTTAAATTACAGGTTGTAATGCAACAAAATAGGAAAAATTCCAAGGGGTGAATACTTTTACATGGCACTGTATCTACCTCAGATACCTCATACCGGTGCACCTGGCACCTACTACCATACCCCATTCAAAGGCACTTTAATATTTTGTCTTGCCCATTCACCCTTTGAATGACACACATACACAATGCATGTTTCAATTGTCTAAGGGCTTAAAAATCCTTCTTTAACCTGTCTCCTTCCCTTCATCTACACTGATTGAAGTGGATTTAACAAGTGACATCAATAAGGGATCATAGCTTTCCCCTAGATTCACCTGATAAGTCTGTCATGGAAAGAGCAGGAGTTTTTAATGTTTTGTATACACATTTTTCTCTCTCACATGAATTCATATCAATTAGGATAGCAGCCTATATTGATAACTATCTATATACATACATACATACATAAATACATACTGTACATACAGTCTACTACTCAATGGGGAGGGCATGAACGGCAACACCAGAACACAGTGCCCTTTGCTCCCGTTTGACAAGCACTACTGTCCGGCAACAGCATGCGAAGTAGCTAACTAGTAGCCAATACCAGGGTGACAGTCATAGGAAGCACACACACAACGCATGAAGCAACAGTACAACCATCATCAATACTTTTAATCAAAAATAAACAATCATCAGTTTTATAACTGAAAATGTACAATTATTTGTATAAAATTTACAGTGAAATATGACTCAGGTTAATCCTCTGGCTTAAAAACAAAAGTCCAAACTCTCGCGGTACGGTAGCTCAACGCGCGGTAATTGCATGAATAAAAAAAAGTTACCACCAATCAAAACCGTCTAACCTATAGCAGAGCGCTTTCGACACTCACACTCCTTTCCACACGCTCACTACATTCCTTTTGACACACCCACTCGCCCATACTCTGGACCCCATATTGGGATGCAGCTGACTTTTGGAGCTAAACTACCTAGTGCTCTCAAATCGTATCCTGATGTTGACAGCAGTTGGGAGTTGTATTAACAACATGGCTAACTTAGCTATCTAACATACATTTAAAGAAAACAAGTTATATTAAGTGGTTAGCTAGTTAGCGTTAGAAATATTTTGTGGTCAATGAGACAGATCGCTAACCACCAGAGCAGCCAAACAAATAATTTCAGATTAGAAAAATACCCCATCAAGAGGCTCTGCATTTCAGGAATCACAGTAGCTAGTACTATCCCTGGTGCACTGTTCAATTATTTAACCATTTAAACAATTTATATCTGAAAGAAAACTATTTTTCCTGTGAGCTTGACTGAGGTGTCAGACTCAAGGAGAGTTGCTATCCATTGGAGCACTGTGATTGGTTGCCCAAAATTCTGAGGCGGGGATTAGCGAAGGGTCAATCGATGTCAACAATCTAAACTTCCAAGAACACAACCAGGTGTTATCCTTTATTCTCTCCATCCTTAATAGTGCTGGAACATGCATAGCTATTCACACTTGTACACACAAACATCCACACACTCCCTTCTCTTGTGGTCTGTGGAGTCTTAACTAGCAGCCAGAGGACTGTACTGTACTGTACCTGTAGGGGATCCAGTCGGAAGAGTGTTTGGAGCTCATTTCTCTACCACTGACTGCTGATGTCTTCCGAGCGCTGGGCTAAGGGGGGGCCTGCGACAGAAGCCGAGCGAGGCAGAGGCAGCTGAGGGGTCTGGCGACAGCGATCACGGCGACAGAGCCCACGCAGCCAGCACATCCTCTGCACAGCCCTCTCAAAGTCCACCAGCCTCTGTCTGTCTGTCCCTGTGTTCCTCAGTCAGTACAGCCTATGGAGCACAGAGCCCAGCTCTAGGGCTGGAGATGACTAACGATCCAGGCAGGAAGGCTCCTCAGTCATGCACACGAGCAGCACACATAAAACAACCCCCTTCTCTCAGTCTCCTCTCCTTCATGTGCGCATTCTCTTTGGTTCTCGTGCTCTCTCTCTCTCGCTCACACCCTGCTCTGCTCCCACTCCCGCTCTCAGCGCTCTCTCACTTCTCTCCTCCACCTCTCTATCGCTCTCTCTATCCCTCGCACTCTGGTTCTCTCACACTATCTCTCCGTGAGCATCAAGGCAGAGGAAACAGGTACCAGAGATTCTCTTTTGTCTTGCTGCTTTAATGTTTCAGCCGTAGTGTCCCCCCCCCACACACACACACACACACACACACACACACACCACACCTAGCTGCTAAAGCATGGACTCAGATGTGTTTTCTGAGACATGATTTATTCATTCTCTGTGAGTTAATGTCATTAACATATGATTGTACAGAATAGTTGTAATAGTCATTTAACATGCTCCGGACAAAGACACGCGGTCTGTCTGTGATAATGACTGCCTCAGCCTCTCGCTCTCCCGCTCTCTCTCTCCCTCACACACACACATCTGCTGCCCCCCACCCACCCCTGGTGTGTTCTGATGGTTATTACTCAACATTAAATCAAATATATTTCTCTTAAAACTGCTTATTGATGCAATTCCATGTTGGCTTAATCAGCAATCTGAAAAATGTATTTAAAAAAAAAATGCAAATCTGATGTGTTTAATAAACATTCAATTTCAAAATAGAATATATAAACTATTAATCTGGTCCACCAGCCTGCTCTCTCTGTCAAACCTATACTGAGTGTAGAAAACATTAAGAACACCTGCCATTTCCATGACATAGACTGACCAGGTGAATCCAGGTCAACATCCGGTTTTATATGGTTAAAAAATGCCCTTCCGTATACTGTATTTCCACCACAACCTCCCCAGGTTTTAACTGTATTTCATCATGGGGATGTTGTGTGCTTTCTTGCTCATTTCTATCACAGTCACATTCAGTCACTTTGATTTAGTGTACATTCAATGAACCTGGCCATTGATTCTGATATTCAGCACTGCTGACAGACCTTTTGCTGAACCACTCAGCACACACACACCCACCCACCCACACCATCTTAGGGATGTGCTATGCTGAGGCATGTGTGATGCTTGGGGGAACATGCATGTATTTTCCCAAACAAGGGCAGAGCGGTGCAGATGAGACTGTTCTTTTGATACAGATACTGTGCACACAAATTATGGCATGATATACTGTCATCTGCTTTCTTTTTCACTGCATATTATTCACGATAGCACACAATGCTAGTCAAATGTCACTGGAGTCATGTGACAGATTAACACGTCAGAGGCAGTGCAGGCAGTATTGAGGGCACTTCAGCATTTTCTTTCAATTATTTACGATATGCCTCAATGACAGGCATCACTGATCCGTAGGCTACTGTTCATTGGTACGCTGGTGTATTGGGAAACACAGAACTGACTGGCAACACACCCAGGCTTCAGCAACAAATATAAAATGGAGTTAAATAACAGTCATGGTAAAATAAATTCAGTGAAATAAGCCGATCCAGAGAAAGCCTGGGCCCTGAGGGAGTTAGGACCAGCATATTGTCAGTGAAATGCCTTTCTTGCAGCTCTAACCCCAACAATGCAGTAATCAACAACAGTGTGATACTAAAAATAACAAGGTAGATCAAAAACACACAAGATATAAAAATAAGAACACAATAAAGTAAGTAAGCATACTATACTGTATACAGGGTCAGTTCCAGAACCATATTTACAATTTGCAGGGATACTAAGCAAGTACAACATGTTCTGTCCCTCCTATACTGTATAGCGTGAGATCCACATACTCTGATCTTCTGAGGGCTTGGCTGCTCCATATGACAACTCTCGCTAGGCAACAGCGCTAATAAAAAGGTGCCTCTGACATATTGGCTCGTTGAAAATAAGCTAAATCTTCATCACCACTATCATCACCATCCTCACAGTTCTCATCATTACCATCATCAAGCTCAGCCTTAACAGTCTGTCTGCATCACTGGACTTCAACACTAAACATAGGCTAAGCAATCTGCAGCACAGTGATAAAACACATTTCTAACTGCATGACAGTAAAGTGGGACTTCACTGTCATAGTAAGCCTTGACATTACTAACATCAGTCCACCAGAGTGAGTGCTGTACTTTATTAGTGTGTGATGTCAGAGCACAGACAGACGAGTTACTCTCCTCTCGTCTTCTCAGAGCAGGTGTAAGCACAGCAGGCTGGTAAATGTTTGATGCCAGAGGGGGAGCCCTTTGGGGCTGATCTGGTCAGGTAGATGGCAGACAGCAGGGGGCCCCATTAGTTCCATCATCATCCTCACTGTGCCTCCTGTACCAGACTCCCTCCCTGGTCTCTCTCTCCCTGGTCTCTCCCTCCCTCTCTGATTGCCCTCCCTCCCTGATCTCCCTCCCTCCCTGCTAGCCATCACATCATCATCATCATCATAATTATCACTGTGCCCCTGCTACCAGACTTCCGCCCTCCTTGTTTACCCTCACCTACACTTTCACATGACCAAGGACATAAATGTAATATATTGCAGTAAATGTCCAACAAGCCCTGGACAGAATCAATTCAATGAAAAAAGTTTCAGGCACTGTCTCATATCATGGTTATATCATTAAAGGACTAACACTATAAACTACCCAGAGCAATTAGATTGTTCCAAAACAGACCTTTGTGAGAGGCTTGTCCAGAGGCATTGTGGAAACTGGAGGATGGCAGGATCAGTGATTGTGATAATGGTCCTGTGCCCTGGACCCTTGCTGATGTGATTCCCTTTAAAAATGCTGCTCTGGGTAAAATGTGCATGGTCTCTTCAAATATCTGGTCCAGTCAGACAGTCAGTGTGATGCACAGCTGCAGAGCTAAGTTCTGGAGCAGAGGAGCCACACTGTTAATAATACATCAGTCTGATCAGGCATGCAGGACATGTCATGCACACTCTCTGATGAACCACTTTTACCATTGTCAATGTGTCTGTGTGTGTATGTGCGCGCACACACGCATGCACGTGTGTGTGTGTGTGTGTGTGTGTGTTTTGTTGTGTAATTGGAAAACAGCATGTGACCAACTTGCTTATCCAACTGATTGAAGACATAAGACATTTCAAAATCTAACTAATTAATCTTGCTAAGAGAGACAAGTATTACACTACTCTGAAGGAATTAGACACAAAGCTTGTTGATAATACCTCTTCACACCTGGAAAACACAATAGCTTTATGTTTCTGAAGACACAGCCTCTTAAAATCCCACTGATTACATTACATATTCCAACCAGAGCTGTCGACCAGCCACCGTTGGCTTTAAAACAAATCCCTGGATTTCTGTCTCAATCAGGAATCAATAGATTTTTCAGTTCTGCCCAGTAACAACCAGCCAGGACAAGGCCCTTTAATGGGTCCAGGGATTACTTTAGAACTAAAAACAGCCCTATATACAAGTCATAGAATTAGCCCCCCCCCCCCAATATAAATAGATTTAAACACAAACACAGCTAATGGCCACAGAAATGCCCTCAGGCTTGAGAACTTAAATCATTGATTAAGTAAGATACAAGTATTGTGATCATCCTGATATCAGTCTACACACCCCTTGCACAGTTTTCATATTTTTCTGCCATCTAAGAAGGGATTAAATTGGATTCAAAGTGATATAATTTTTGGTTCATTTACAATTGATGTACAGCAATATTCAAACCTTGCCTGATTTTCAAGCAGATTTAAGTCAGGACTGTGACTGAACCATTCAGGAACACTCAACATCGTTTGGCAAGCCATTCTGGTGTGTCTTTGGCATTAAAATGTCTGTAATTGCACCCCTGAAAAATATGAACTATCCCAGGGTTAAGTACTCAGAAGACTACAGCATGGCAGGTCTAACTTTTTACTTGGACTTTGCTTTTTTCATATTTATTTTGATCTTGACAAACACTCCAGTCCCTGTCGGTGACAAGCATGCACATAACATGATGCTGCCACCACAATACTTAACAGGAGGGTTTGACAACATTATATTCACGCCACATTACTGGCCTGAATGACAAAATGAAAGGAAGAAAGCATGCGTTACAAAATCCATTCCAAATCATCCAGTATGTTTGCAACAAGGCCCTTAATTAATACTGCAAGACAACAAGGCAAATAAATGTAATTGTTGTCTTAAATTAAAAACTTCCTGTTTGGGTCAAATCAATACAACACATCACAGATTGCAACCCTCTGTATTTTCAGGTATTTTGGTGGCAGCATCATGTTATGGGTATGCATTTTTAGTCAACAGCATCATTTTATAGGTATGTTTGTTACTGGCAGGGGTTGGAACCAAAATTATTTTCCAATCATTTGGTTCTGAACAGAACCAATTTTTTTTTTGTTCCACTGTTCCGACCAGCAAAATAAAGCTCTGAACCGGATCGAACCAACTGAAGTACAGATTTATGTCATTCTTTTCTGTTCCTTTTTAAACCTCTGAAATCATCATTTCAAAAAAATATATTTAGCTCAACATTAAATTACTTCACCAATCAGTGCGGATAAAGCAGTTTGCTATGGAACGGTTTAGCAATTTAATCTGTATAGGAAAGTCGTTAAGAGCAAATTGTATTTTTCAGTAACAGCGTGGTTTAACCATAATGAAAGACAAATACACACAGTGTCAAAGTGTAGAGTGAGAGATGCAACTGACATTTTGAGGGGGAGGAGAGAGGATGGAAGACGCTTGCCTTGAAGCGCGGGGAATCTTGTTTTGACATGTATTATCTGAATTCGTCCCACAGAATTATACCAACAGAGGAGTGGCTTCTATGAAGGAACTTTGAATGTCTTTGAACTTCCGAGTTGGTTTATGTTGGACCAGAGCAAATGTTGGGTAACTAGCTAGCTAGCGAAAAAGTGTGTGTGTGCAGAGCAGAGTATGTGAGCGGAGTTGAGTGGTCAGAAATCCCGCTCATTGCTCATGGA
>QNTS01000882.1:6914-34303 GCA_003317085.1 Hucho hucho | reverse complement strand
CAGACAGAGAGCCTAAGAAAATGAATTATTTAGGCTATATTATTTCAATTATAGCCTACAAAGTAATACATTGTGAAGCATTTGCGAGTGCGACACACAAGGCTGGTAGGGAGTCAGGGATGTTAAGCTGTAATGGGTCTCGGTGATGCAGGTACAGCGGAGTCAGGCGCAGGACAACAAAGATGAGTATTCATCAACTTTACTCAAAATAGGAATAACAATACACGTAGTGATATATTCACACGAAACAACGGACCACGATACAACAAACAATCACGCACAAAAACATTGGGGGAACAGAGGGTTAAATAAGGAACATGTAATCATGGGAATGGAAACCAGGTGTGTAAAAAATGAAGACAACACCAACGGAAAATGAAAGATGGATCGGTGGAGGCTAGAAGACCGGTGACGTCGACTGCCGAACGCCGCCCGAACAAGGAGAGGGACCGACTTCGGCGGAAGTCGTGACATAAGCTCTCAGCATTTAAACAACATTTCATTGTATTAAATCATTATAGTCTATACATTGCGCATATAGGCTATAAGACTTACAGTACTTGGAAATAAATGCATTAAAAAAAAATGCCTTATCAGGCTCAGTCTACAGCATGTGTGATGCTTGGGGGAACATGCATGTATTTTCCCAAACAAGGTCAGAGCGGTGCAGATGAGACTGTTCTTTTGATACAGATACTGTGCACACAAATTATGGCATGATATACTGTCATCTGCTTTCTTTTTCACTGCATATTATTCACGATAGCACACAATGCTAGTCAAATGTCACTGGAGTCATGTGACAGATTAACACGTCAGAGGCAGTGCAGGCAGTATTGAGGGCACTTCAGCATTTTCTTTCAATTATTTACGATATGCCTCAATGACAGGCATCAATATTCATCATTCAGGTTTGAATATTGCTGTCCATTAATTGCTGTCCATCAACAATTTCCAACCAAATTTACTGAGCTTGAGCAATTTTGATAAAAACAATGCATGTACAGTATGTTGCCCTAAGAGTGGTGCAAAGTTGGCAGTAATAGTCAAAAGTATTCACAGTTGTAATCCCTGCCAAAGGTGCTTCAACCAAGTACTAATGCAATCAAGACATCATCGTTTCTATTTTAAATTATTTTAGAAAATGTGTGTAGACTTTCACTAGGCACTGTAGCTAGATGTCATTCGCCTCTAATTACCACCAAGTACAGCAGCGCTGTGGATTCTGCATGCGCTTTCATTAGTGCATATATTGTACATGCAAATATTATCCAGCAGAAATCTAAATCGGCAGTGATGGGGTGGTGGCAGAGACCCAAGAGGCAGTTTCAGAGTGTGCCTGTGAGGGATTTGTACAAACAGAGGCTTCCTTATTTCAGCCTGAGTACTACTATCTCTCAGCTTTACAACAGTGTGTGTGTGTGCACGTGCAACAGGTGAATGGGGAGGCTGCTTCCCAGTATTGATTGGGTGAATTTTGCCCAGTTTCTCCTGACAGAGATGGTGTAACTGAATCAGGTTTGTAGGCCTCCTTGTTCGCACACACTTTCAGTTCTGCCCACAAATTTTCTATGGGATTGAGGTCAGGGATTTGTGATGGCCACTCCAATACCTTGACTTTGTTGTCCTTAAGCCACTTTGCCACAACTTTGGAAGTATGCTTGGGGTCATTGTCCATTTGGAAGACCCATTTGCGACCAAGCTTTAACTTCCTGACTGATGTCTTGAGATGTTGCTTCAATATATCCACAATTTTCCTTCCTCATGATGCCATCTATTTTCTGAAGTGCACCAGTCCCTCCTGCAGCAAAGCACCCAACAACATGATGCTGCCACCCCTGTGCTTCACGGTTGGGATGGTGTTCTTCGGCTTGCAAGCCTCCCCCTTTTTCCTCCAAACATAGCGATGGTCATTATGGCCAAACAGTTCTATTTTGTTTTATCAGACCAGAGGACATTTCTCCAAAAAGTACGATCTTTGTCCCCATGTGCAGTTGCAAACCGTAGTCTGGCTTTTTTATGCCGGTTTTGGAGAAGTAGCTTCTTCCTTGCTGAGCGGCCTTTAAGGTCATGTCGATATAGGACTCATTTTACTGTGGATATAGATAATTTTGTACCCATCCTCCAGCATCTTCACAAGGTCCTTTGCTGTTGTTCTGGGATTGATTTGCACTTTTCGCAACAAAGTACATTCATCTCTAGGAGACAGAACGCGTCTCCTTCCTGATCAGTATGACGGCTGCGTGGTCCCATGGTGTTTATACTTACGTACTATTGTTTGTATAGATGAACGTGGTACCTTCAGGCATTTGGAAATTGCTCCCAAGGATGGACCAGACTTGTGGAGGTCTACAATTTATTTCTGAGGTCTTGGCTGATTTCTTTTGATTTTCCCATGATGTCAAGCAAATAGGCACAGAGTTTGAAGGTAGGCCTTGAAATATATCCACAGGTTACATCCTCCAATTGACTCAAATTATGGCAATTAGCCTAACAGAAGCTTCTAAAGCCATCACATAATTTTCTGGAATTTTCCAAGTTGTTTAAAGGCACAGTCAACTTAGTGTATGTAAACTTCTGACCCACTGGAATTGTGATACAGTGAATTATAAGTGAAATAATCTGTCTGTAAACAATTGTTGGAAAAATGACTTGTGTTATGCACAAAGTAGATGTCCTAAACGACTTGCCAAAACATAAGTTTGTTAACAAGAAATTTGTGGAGTGGTTGAACGGGTTTTAATGACTCCAACATAAGTGTATGTAAACCTCCGACTTCAACTGTAGGTAGCAGCCTCTACGTGCTAGTGATGGCTGTTTAACAGTCTGATGGCCTTGAGATAGAAGCTGTTTTTCTTTCTCTCTGTCACAGCTTTGATGCACCTGTACTGACCTCACCTTCTGGATGATAGCGGGGTGAACAAGCAGTGGCTTGGGTGGTTATTGTCCTTGATGATCTTTTTGGGCTTCCTATGACATCGGGTTGCCCCCGGTGATGCGTTGGGCAGACCACACCACCCTCTGGAGAGCCCTGCGGTTGCGGGCGGTGCAGGTGCTGTACCAAGCAGTGATATAGCCTGATAGGATTGTGCATCTGTGCATCTGTAAAAGGTTGTGAGGGTTTTAGGTGCCAACCCACATTTCTTCAACCTCCTGAAGTTGAAGAGACGCTGTTGCGCCTTCTTCACCACACAGTGTGGGTAGACCACTTCAGTTTGTCAGTGATGTGAACTTGAAGCTTCTCCACTGCGGTCCTGTCGATGTGGATAAGGGGTAGCTCTCTCTGATGTTTCTTGAAGTAAACGATCATCTCCTTTGTTTTGTTGACGTTGAGTGAGAGGTTATTTTCCTGGCACCACACTCCCAGTGTTGGTAATCAAGCCTACTACTGTTGTGTCATCTGCAAACTTGATGATTGAGTTGGAGGCGTGCTTGGCCACGCAGTCATGGGTGAACAGTGAGTACAGGAGGGCACTGAGCACGCACCCTTGTGGGGCCCCAGTGTTGAGGATAAGTGAAGTGGAGGTGTTGTTTCCTACCTTCACCACCTGGGGGCAGCCAGTCAGGAAGTCCAGGACCCAGTTTCACAGGGCGGGGTTCAGACCCAGGGCCTCGAGCTTGATGATGAGCTTGGAGGGTACTATGGTGTTGAATGCCGAGCTATAGTCAATGAACAGCATTCTTACATAGGTATTCCTCTTATCCAGATGGGATAGGGCAGTGTGCAGTGTGATGCGATTGCATTGTCTGTGGATCTATTGGGGCGGTAAGCAAATTGAAGTGGGTCTAGGGTGACAGGTAAGGTAGAGGGTGATATGATCCTTGACTAGTCTCTCAAAGCACTTCATGATGACAGAAATGGGTGCTACGGGGCGATAGTCATTTAGTTCAGTTACCTTTGCTTTCTTGGGTACAGGAACAATGGTGGCCATCTTGAAGCATGTGGGGACAGCAGACTGGGATATGGAGAGATTGAATATGTCTGTAAACACACTGGCTGGCTGGTCTACGCATGCTCTGAGGATGCCGCTAGGGATGCCGTCTGGGCTGGCAGCCTTATGAGGGTTAACACGCTTAAACGTCTTACTCTCATCGGCCATGGAGAAGGAGAGCCCACAGTCCTTGGTAGCGGGCCGCGTCGGTGGCACTATGTTATCTTCAAAGCGGGCGAAGAAGGTGTTTAGCTTATCCAGAAGGAAGACGGTGTCCACAACGTGGCTGGTTTTTCCTTTTGTAGTCCGTGATTGTCTGTAGACCCTGCCACATACGTCTCAGATCTGAGCCGTTGTATTGCGACTCCACTTTGTCTCTATACTGACAAATTTGCCTGTTTGATTGACATGCGGAGGAAATAACTACACTGTTTGTATTCTGCCATATTCCCAGTCACCTTGCCAAGGTTAAATGTGGTGGTTCGCGATTTCAGTTTTGTGAATGCTGCCATCTATCCACGGTTTCTGGTTAGGGTAGGTTAATGTTCACAGTGGGTACAACATCTCCTATAGACCTCCTGATAAACTAAAATGGGCGGCAGGTAGCCTAGTGGTTAGAGCGTTGGGCCAGGTTGCTAGATCGAATCCCCGAGCTGAGAAGGTACAAATCTGTCGTTCTGTCCCTGAACATGGCAATTAACCCACTGTTCCTAGGCTGCCATTGTAAATAAGAATTTGTTCTTAACTGACTTGCCTAGTTAAAACTACTTAGGGATCAGCAGCAGTGGTGTCGGTTTTGGAGAGTCTGGCGTGCCCAAAGTAAAATGCCTGCCACTCAGGCCCAGAAACTAGGATATGCACATAATTAGTACTATTGGATAGAAAACAGTTTCTAAAACCGTTAAAACAATGTCTGTGAGTATAACAGAACTGATATAGCAGGCGAAAATCCGAGGAAAATCCATTCGGATTTGCAGTTTTTTTTTTTGACCTTTTTCTCCTGTCTGCCTATAGGATTCAATGTTATGTAGGACTTAGAGTGCAGTACCTATGGCTTCCACTGGATGTCAATAGTCTTTAGACAAGGTTTGATGACGTTAGGTTGAATTAGAAGCGAATAGAAGAAGAACTTAGACGTGGACACCGGAACTCAATAGAATGACATGCGTGTTCACGGTCTCGCGGGCTCTGTGGTTTTTTCCTTTCCTATCATTCACATTATCGTCCGGTTGAAATATTATAGTAAATATACATAAAAGGATACCTAAGGATACATTAAAAATGATGTTTGATTTGTTTGGACAAAGTTGATAGGTATAGTTTGAACGCGTTCTCTTCACGGGTCAATGGGCGACTCGACGGTGGATTTTCTGAACATAAGGCGCCAACCAAACAGAGATTTATGGATATAATAAATGACTTTTTCTCACAAAAGAACCATTGGATGTCTTCGTTGGACACTTGGGATGCCCTCAGCAGAAGTTCTTCGAAAGGTAAGTGATCTATTTTAGCTCTTATATGGGTTTTGTGTGACCCGCGCTGGATATGAATTTATGCTAATGTGGAAAATAGGAGAGGTGCTATCCTCAAACAATTAAACGTTGTGCTTTCGTGGGTAAAGCTTTTTTGAAATCTGACAACGCTGTGATATTGCCAAGAATCAGAGCTTTTGATGACTATGCAACACTTGTATATTGATGAATATTTAATAATTGAACTTTTGGATTTTGAATTTGGCGCCTTACATTTCACCGGGTAGTGTCGGGAACGGGGCGCTCAGTCACCGTGTCAGTATATTCGTCGATGTTATTCTCTGAAGCTACCCGGAAGATATCCCAGTCCACGTGATCAACACCATCTTGAAGCGTGGATTCTGATTGGTCAGACCAGCTTTGGATAGTCCTTAGCACGGGTACTTCCTGTTTGAGTTTCTGCCTATAGGAAGGGAGGAGCAAAATGGAGTTGTGGTCAGATTTGCCCGAAAGGAGTGCGGGGGAAGGCCTTGTACGCATCCCGGAAGTTGGACTAGCAGTGGTTGAGTGTTTTAGCAGCACAAGTTCTACAGTCAATATGTTGATAGAACTTCGTCAGCCTTTTCCTCAAATTTGCTTTGTTAAAATCCCCAGCCACAATAAATGCAGCCTCAGGATATGTGGTGTCCAGTTTGCATAAAGTCCAGTGAAGTTCTTTGAGGGCCGTCGTGGTATCGGCTTGAGGGGGGAAATACACGGCCGTGACTATAACCAAAGAAAATTATCTTGGAGATAATATGGTCGGCATTTGATTGTGAGGTATTCTAGATCTGGGGGGAACAAAAGGACGAGTTTGTGTATGTTATCACAATTAGACCATGAGTTGTTAATCATGAAACATACACCCCTGCCCTCCTTCAACCCGGAAAGATATTTATTCCTGTCTGCGCGATGAACTGAGAACCCAATTGGCTGGACCGCCTCAAGACAGAGAGAGACATTTTTCAGTGAAAAAAAGTATGTTAAAATCCCTGATGTCTTGCTGGAAAGAAGCCCTCGCCCTGAGATCGTCAACTTTATTATCCAGAGACTGAACATTTGCGGGTAATATACTCGGAAGCGATGGGTGGTGTGCGCGCCTATGTCAGACTAGAAGACTGCTCTGAGTACCTCTCTTTCGCTGGCATTGTTTTTGGTCGGCTTCTGGAATCAGTTAAATTGCCCTGGGGGTGCGAACAAAGGATCTGCTTCTGGAAAGTCGTATTCCTGGTCGTAATGCTGGTAGTGCTGGTGAGTTACCGCCGCTCTGATATCCAATAGTTCTTCCCGGCGGTATGTAATAACACCAAAAACGTTCTGGGCTAACAATGTAATACATAAAAAAACAAAATACTGCAAAGTTTCCTAAGAGCGAGAAGCGAGGCAGCCCTCTCTGTCAGCACCATTCCATGTGTGATGTCAAGGCTAGTATTATTGCTTCCTACCACTACAAAATGGTCACAAACCATACTGCTCTACAGTGATGTACTGTGGTCTACGCTGCTGTATGTTTACATGGTGGCATTAATGCATCAGAATCAATGGTGTTTTGAACCACATGGGCTAAATGAGCACACTAGGAAAAGCTACATCTGTTTGTTTGTTTTTTAATGGAGGGGTCATGTAGGAGCTAAGCAACTTCTTCAACAATATAGGATATAGTGATGGGCTATTGCTTTTTATAGATTGCTTTTTACTCTACAACACAGAATCAAATGTAATCCCTATTTAGATTTAATTTTAAGGCAGCAAAATGTGAAAACTGTGCATGGGGTGTGTAGACTGACTAGGCACTGTAGCTAGATGTCATATGCCTCTAATTACCACGAAGTACAGCAGCCGGAGGTGGATTCAGCTAGATTCTGCATGCACTTTCATTAGAGCATGAATTGTACATGCAAATATTATCCAGCAGAAACCTAAATCGGCAGTGATGGGGTGGTGGCTGAGACACAAGAGGCAGTTTCAGAGTGTGCCTGTGAGGGATTTGTACAAACAGAGGCTTCCTTATTTCAAGCTGAGTACTACATCTCTCAGCTTTACAACTGTGTGTGTGTGTGTGTGTGTGTGTGTGTGTGTGTGTGTGTGTGTATGTATGTATGTATGTATGTATGTATGTATGTATGTATGTATGTATGTATGTATGTATGTATGTATGTATGTATGTATGTATGTATGTATGTATGTATGTATGTATGTGTGTGTGTGTGTATATATGTGTGTCACTTTCAACAAGAAGACAAATGGGAGTGTTGGCTGCTACCCAGTATTGATTGTGTCTGATGTGACTGGGGGGAGGGAGTCACAGATGCAGGCACACGCATGAAAAGTCCAAAAATCTTCTACAGTAGCTTGCGAATGTATTCACCCCCCTTGGCATTTTTTCTATTTTGGTGCCTTACAACCTGGAATTAAAATAGATTTTTGGGGGCACATCTAGCCACTGGGATTTTGGCCCATTCTTCAAGGCAAAACTGCACCAGTTCCTTCAAGTTGGATGGGTTCCACTGGTGTACAGCAATCTTTAAGTCATACCAACGATTCTCAATTGGATTGAGGTCTGGACTTTGACTAGGCCATTCAAAGACATTTAAATGTTTCCCTTTAAACCACTCGAGTGTTGCTTTAGCAGTGTGCTTAGGGTCATTGTCCTGCTGGAAGGTGAACCTCCGTCCCAGTCTCAAATCTCTGGAAGACTGAAACAGCTTTCCCTCAATAACTTTTTTTCTGGCCACTCTTCCATAAAGCCCAGCTCTGTGGAGTGTACGGCTTAAAGTGGTCCTATGGACAGATACTCCAATCTCTGCTGTGGAGCTTTGCAGCTCCTTCAGGGTTATCTTTGGTCTCTGTTGCCTCTCTGATTAATGCCCTCCTTGCCTGGTCCGTGAGTTTTGGTGGGCGGCCCTCTCTTGGCAGGTTTGTTGTGGTGCCATATTCTTTCAATTTTTTTATAATGGATTTAATGGTGCTCCGTGGGATGTTCAAAGTTTCTGATATTTTTTTATAACCCAACCCTGATCTGTACTTCTCCACAACTTTGTCCCTGACCTGTTTGGAGAGCTCCTTGGTCTTCATGGTGCTGCTTGCTTGGTGCTGCCCCTTGCTTAGGGGTGTTGCAGACTCTGGGGCCTTTCAGAACAGGTGTATATATACTGAGATCATGTGACAGATCATGTGACACTTAAATAAAGTCCACCTGTGTGCAATCTAACTAATTATGTGACTTCTGAAGGTAATTGGTTGCACCAGATCTTATTTAGGGGCTTCATAGCAGAGGGGGTGAATACATATGCAATGGTTACGCACGCACGCACAATCACACACACACCCCACACTGACCAAAAAGTTATTTTGTTGGCATTTACACGTGTCCCCATTACCAGTAAATGTCCCCATTACCAGCCGCAATAAGGATTAGCCACAATAGTGGAATTTGCAGTTAGCCTTCAAAATAAAAGTATGGCATAATTCTACTATTGTATTCATTTTCATCACTGTCAATTACATACTTTTATTTTGCAGGCAAACCGGGCTTCCACTATTGTGCCTAATCCTTATTGTGGCTAGCTTCACAACACATAACCCTGTCCGGTCGAGCCTCACTAGCCAGATGAAGCTAGCTGGCTGCTTATAACGTTAGCTTTGGGCAACAGGGTTAAGTAGCTGGCTAGCTATTTCTTTTCATGAACTGAAGTTCAATTTCAATAGGCGAACAACAAGTGGCAACCTAGTTAATACTTACTCACAAGGACTCCTAAATCATTGCTAAGAATAATGAAAATGACTGCAGTTTTTACTGGTCATTGTTATCAGGCTGGTTGTATTGGTGCTAGCTAGGTACCAAGCTAAAGCTAGGTACCCCAGAAGTTGCGGTCAAACAAATTATGCTTTATTACCAACACGGTATTTTCAACACATCGTTCGTGGTCGGTGTTTGCTTGTTTGCTGACATTTTTGTACAGCTTTGACAGTGCTACTGTATCTTTTCTGACACGCAAAGACACAAACAGCGTTCCATAGTATGTATGTCGTGAAGCTAATAGCAAGTGACGCTATTACTGTGTAACTCCGGTAGGGCAACATCGAAAAAATAGGGCACTTGGTAGTGTTAACCGGTCGGCGAAAGCCAACATCACCCATGGACAGAGAATAGTTGATTGTCAAGGGCAATGAATTCCATTATCTTGCCTTTAATGGTTTTCACCTTTGATTTGTCTCATTGAAATTTTGTTACTCTTTCAAATGACTGCTGACTTATTGACTGCTCGATCCACACAGCAGACATTGTGGGCTAGTTTAGGAATGCTGTGTTGCACGTATAGCGCAAAATGTTACGTGGCGTCATTACGTCATGTACCTTCGTTATATGGGTATGCACATCAGCCTTGACATCAGTTTTGCACATTGGGCATTAAACTAGACATCGGCCGACACAGATGTTGGCATTTTTAGCTAATATCGTCCGATTCCGATATGTTCACCAATATATCGTGCATCCCTACTATTTACCAAGATAGTTTTCATCTATATTTTTCGTAGCTGTCTATTTACCACCACATACCGATGCTGGCACTAAGACCGCACTCAACGAGCTGTATAAGGCCATAAGCAAACAAGAAAATGCTCATCCAGAGGCGGCGATCCTAGTGGAAGGGGACTTTAATGCAGGGAAACTTAAATCCGTTTGACCTCATTTCTACCAGAGTGTTACATGTGCTCCCAGAGAAGAAAAAAAAAAACTCTACACCACCTTTATTCCATGCACAGAGACGCGTACAAAGCTCTCCCTCGTGCTCCAACTGGCAAATCTGACCATATTTATATCCTCCTGATTCCTGCTTACAAGCAAAAACGAAAAACTGTAGCCATGAAGTGCTTTGAAAGGCTGGTCATGGCTCACATCAACACCATCATCCCAGAAACCCTAGACCCACTCCAATTTGCATACCGCCCCAACAGATCCACAGATGATGCAATCTCTATTGCACTCCACACTGCCCTTTCCCACCTGGACAAAAGGAACACCTATGTGAGAATGCAGTTCATTGACTACAGCTCAGCGTTCAACACCATAGTACCCTCAAAGATCATCACTAAGCTAAGGACCCTGGGACTAAATGCCTCCCTCTGCAACTGGATCCTGGACTTCCTGACAGGCCGCCCACAGGTGGTAAGGGTAGGCAACGCATTTGCCACATTGATCCTCAACAAGGGGGCTACCCGGGGGTGCGTGCTTAGTCCCCTCCTGTACTCCCTGTTCACCCATGACTGCATGGCCAAGCACGACTCCAACACCATCAATAAGTTTGCAGACGACAACGGTTGTAGGCCTGAACACCGACAACGATGAGACAGCCTATAGGGAGGTCAGAGACCTGTCAGTGTGGTACCAGTACAACAACCTCTCCCTCAAAGTGTTCAAGACAAAGGAGATGATCGTGGACTACAGGAAAAGGAAGGCTGAGCACACTCCCATTCTCATCGACAGGGCTGTAGTGGAGCAGGTTGAGAGGTTCAAGTTCCTTGGTGTCCACATCACCAACAAACTATCATAGTCCAAACACCAAAACAGTCGTGAAGAGGGCACAACGCCTTTTCCCCATTCAGGAGATGGGTCCTCAGGTCCTCAAAAAGTTATACAGCTGCACCATCGAGAGCATCCTGGTATGGCAACTGCACGGCCTCCGACTGTAAGGCACTACAGAGGGTTGTGCGTACGGCCCAGTACATCACTGGGGCCAAGCTTCCTGCCATCCAGGACCTCTACACCAGGCATCAGAGTAAGGCCCTGAAAATTGCAAAAGAATCCAGCCAACCTATTCATAGACTGTGATCTCTGCTACCGCACGGCAAGCGGTACTGGAGTGCCAAGTCTAGGTCCAATAAGATTCTTAACAGCTTCTACCCACAAGCCATAAGACTGCTGAAAGGTTAATCAAATGGCTACCCTGACGATTTGCATTAACCCCTTTTTTATTTGCACTGACTCTCTTGCACCGGCTCTATGCACACTTAATGGACTCTACCCACACACACATACTACACAGACACCCAACACACACACACACACACACGCCACACACTCTTCACATAAACAGAGTAGAAGCAGTGTATTGACTAGTCACTTTTACCTCTACCTACATGTACATATTACCTCAACTACCTCGTACCCCTGCACATTGACTCCGTACCAGTACTCCTTGTATATAGTCTTGTTATTTTACTGTGTTACTATTTCCTATTTTATTTTTAACAAATGTCTTACTTTTTAACTCTGCATTGTTGGGACAGGGCTCGTAAGTAAGCATTTTACAGTAAAGTCTACACCTGTTGTATTCGGCGCATGTGACAAATAAAATGTGATTTGAAGTCGGTGCACCAAATGTCAAGGCTGGCATTATTGCTTCCCACCTCTACACAATGGCCACAAACTATACTGCTTTCTAGTGATGTACTATACTGTGGTCTGTAGTATGTTTCATGGAGCCATTAATTAATCAGAATCAATGGTGTTTTCACCCACATTGGCTAAATGAGAACACTAGGAAAAGCTAAATATGTTTGTCTATTTTTGAATGGAGGCGTCATGTAGGAACTAAGCAACCTTTTCAACAATACAGGATCAGCTTGGTCAGTCAATCCCACCCAATGGTGATGGATGGCTATTGCTTTTTACAGACTTCTTTTTACTCTGCAACACAGATCAATGCAATGGTAACACTAATAACATCCTTCCTATCGCCCTCTTTCCTAGATAGAACTAGGCTGGGGCTGTGTGTGTCGCAGCTCACATGCACAACCTCCCTTCTATTCATTTGCAAAAAATGCTTCAGGATAATGCATCTGAAAATAGCAATGTGTTCCATGGTTGTTACAGCAGCACAATCTCCCGCCCTGGGTGTTCACACTGTGTGCTGCCTGGGATAAACAGACTTGTGTGTTTGGGGTTCAAGCCCAGCGGTAGGTTAGGATACTGTCCCTGTTTGGGTCTCACTGTCCCTTCTCCCAGTCCCCTATGGGGAATACTGCAGGCCATGGTGAAGGAAGATCAGCCTGCCCAGAGCAGGTGTGTGTGTGTGTGTGTGGTATAGCAGGGCTGCTGCTGAATCAGTGGAGTGTAACCAGACACCTGTGAAGGTCACGGAGATCCCCGGTTATGGCAAAGCACTGCCTGCCAGCCGGCCAGCCTGCCGAGGTGTAGGGCAGACATGTGGTACCAAGCCAGCTGGACCTTTGCATGCCAGAGATAAAGTGAGGACCCACACTTCTTTGTTGATAACCCCCCCCCTCCCCCTCTCAGCTCCAAACACCACAGAGCAGGCTTTTACTGGGGCTATGCATGAGACCATAACAGACCTACTGTCACAATGTGTGGGTGATACTGTAGATGAACAGAGCCCTACAGCTAAGAATATTTCTCCATCATCAGACTAATGCCAATACGACCCCATCACCTGCAGAATACTTGTATAAAATGTATCAATTACTGTAGCGAAACACGTCTCCCTGTAATAACACTGATCAGCATGTTGCAGCGTGTGGTGTGAGTGAGTCGGCCAGGAAGGCCTCTGTGCTCTCTCAGCCACTAAGCAGCATGGGAGCAGGAAGCCCAACCAGCAGGCTAGGCCTGAACGACAGTGTGTTTAGCAGGCCTGTGTGGGCAGAGTGGAGACATGGAGCGGAGAGATGCTCACTCTTATTAGAGGACGTTTTACCAGTCAGAACCTGGGCCTGCAGACCACACACACACACACACACACCCACGCACGCAAACACACACATATAAAATGTGTACACCCACATTGGACGCCCTATATCAACACAGCCCCCCTACCTCATCTCTCAGTGCCAAACAGAAACATGCATAAAACATGATTTGGGTTAGGAAATGTCAGGCTGGATGAAACAGTGTCCCTGCGTCCCAGTGAGGCTGGAGATCGACTGCCTCTCTACTCCAACGGTCCCCTGGATCATTACAGGGATATTTGTATTTGTATTTATTATGGATCAAACAGACAGCTCGGTGCATTCAACATGTCAATACCTCTCATAAATACAAGATGAAGTCAATCTCTCCTCCACTTTGAGCCAGGAAAGATTGGCATGCATATTATTAATATTAGCTCTCTGTGTACATCCAATGGCCAGCCGTGCTGCCCTGTTCTGAATCAATTGCAATTTTCCTAAGTCCTTTTTTGTGGCACCTGACCACACGACTGAACAGTAGTCAAGGTGTGACAAAAGTCTACAAAACAGCCCCCCCCAATCTTTTTATCATCAATTTCTCTCAACCAATCATCAGTAATTTGTGTAAGTTCTGTGCTTGTTGAATGTCCTTCTTTATAAGCATGCTGAACATTTGTTGTCAATTTGTTTACTGTAAAATAGCATTGTATCTGGCCAAACACTACTCTTAGGTAGCAGAATGACTTTTGCTTCACTCCAAGCCTGAGGGCACACACAACTTGGATGGAAAATGACTGAGGATAATAGTGGACGATATTGTCAGTCCTATTTGCCACATCTTCAATTTAAGCATACTAGAAAGTATGCTTAAATTGAAGATGTGGCAAATAGGAGTGGCAATATCGTCCGCTATTATCCTTAGTCATTTTCCATCCAAGTTGTCAGACCCCGGTGGCTTGTCATTGTTGATAGACAACAATCATTTTTTCACCACTTCCACACTAACTTTACAGAATTTAAAATTACAATGCTTGTCTTTCATAATTTGGTCAGATATACTTGGATGTGTAGTGTCAACATTTGTTGCTGGCATGTTATGCCTACATTTGCTAATCTTGCCGCCAATGAAAAAATCATTAAAGTAGTTAGCAGTATCAGTTGGTTTTGTGATGAATGAGCCATCTGTTTCAATGAATGATGAAGCTGAGTTTGCCTTTTTTCCTAGAATTGAATTTAAGGTGCTCCAAAGCTTTTTACTATCATTCTATATTTAAGTTATCTTTGTTTCACAGAGTAGTTTCTTCTTATTTTTATTCCGTTTAGTCACATGATTTCTCAATTTGCAATAAGTTTGCCAATCGTTTGTGCAGCCAGACTTATTTGCCATTCATTTTGCCTCATCCCTCTCAACCATAAAATGTTTCACTTCCTCATCAAGCCACGGGATTTAACAGTTTTTACAGTCATTTTTTTAATGGGTGCATGCTTATTAGCAACTGGAATAAGCAATTTCATAAATGTGTCAAGTGTAGTGTCAGTTTGCTCCTCATTACACAACACGGGCCAACAAATACTCTTAACATCAATAACATAGGAATCACTACAAAACTTATTGTATGACCTCTTATACAATATATTTGTGTATATTAGTGAAGATATTTACTGCTACAGGATAAATAATAACAGGGATATACAGAGAAAACCAAGGATGTGGAGCAAACAACAAGCTACAGGTATTGTTGCTACGGCTTGCTAAGGATGGCAGATGCAAACATTTGATTCCTCAATTTGTTGGGTTCTGCAGCTTAGCTGAAGCAGGTACAAAAGGTGAATTCTCACGGTTAATTTCTGGGTTGTTTTTGACACTAGTTTATGAGTAGATCAAGCAGTCTGTTTTCAGAGACAAGGTACAGCTAGTTCTCTTATCACCAGCTGCCACCTCAGCCACTCAGGGGGTGCATCTCAAGCTCAGACAGACAGATTGCTGCTCCAGATCACACTCACACCTCTCGCCCTGCAGACAGACAGATGAGGGGGAGGGGTGTAAAAACGAGGGTGCCATCTTGACAAGTGGTATACAGTATCTCTGCCCTGTCTATCTTTAGAGGGCATTACACAAACGTCACCCACTTTCTCAGCTGATCCAGACAATTCCATTCCCACTGTTTCATCGTCATGGTTTCCAATTTCCCTCTAATCTTTCTCCAGAACTAAACAAGTCTACATCACATTCTAAATGGGAAATCTACTAAAGTCTGGGGAACCAACAGGGAAGAAACACCACAAATGACATGGATGGTGACTGACCACCATCCTGTTTCTCAGATGGGCGAGAAAAAGGAAAAACTGTGTGTATATGGCAGAGTATTTTACTTTCCTTATTTTGTAAATATTATTATTTTTTGTTTAAGTCTACAAAAGAGTGAACAGTACATCTTCAACTTAGTGAATAAAATGTTTTTCATACATGTATTTCTGTTGTAACTGTTCATTTGTGTTATCTCATGTCAACACACCCTTGCTGAACATTTATTCAGATATGTAAACAAAACATTCATTGCTTGTAAAGTCCCATTGGAGAGCATTACGCACAAGATGCTTTTTCCTAGTTATGTGGTGAGCAGTTTCCATGGTAGCAAACAAAGTTGCATGGTTGTTAAGGCAATGTCATTAAATATGAGACACCCATAGATAATATGAAGATAAATACTTAATTCTACTCTCACAGACTATCAAATCGTGAGTCTTGCATTAGGCCAAATGACACTCTCTATTTAGTAAGACTGAAGGAATAGTGTGAGTACGAGTGAAATGTATGTTGTTAGTCATAATGTTCTTCTTTTCATCATGAATTACAGTGCTGTTAGAAATGTAGAAGTTATAAAAATGTGAGGCATATTTCCAAACCTGCCTGCAGCAAAACCTCTCCACACCTCTAGCACCATCTAGTGAAAAACTACAGCGTCAACTCCAACAGAAAAGGACAGACCCTAGGAGATTCTCAATTTGGTTTTCCTAACTCATCCGTCCTCTGTCCTCTCCTACACTCGCGGAAACGTGGAAACAAATGTGCTTGCAGGAAATTAGACTCCTCCAATCACGCGTAATCATACAAATGACGTTTACTTGTGGCTACTTGTGCAAGACATTTGGCTACTTGTGCAAGACATTTTATAGATAAAATCGTTACGCTACTTATCATGTTAAATGTTTGCATACTTTTCTCCTTTGAGAAAACAACAGCTGATTCAAAGGGGGTGTGGTGGATTATAAAACACTTCGGCGCTACCTGCCATGAGGATACTCTTGTACAGTGGCTTGTGAAAGTATTCACCCCCCTTGGCATTTTTCCTATTTTGTTGCCTTACAACCTAGAATTAAAATGTATTTTTGTGTAAATCACTTGATTTACACAACATGCCTACCACTTTGAAGATGCAAAATATTTTTTATTGTGAAACAAACAAGAAATAATAAAACTTGCATAACTATTCAACCCCCCAAAGTCAATACTTTATAGAGCCACCTTTTGCAGCAATTACAGCTGCACATCTCTTGGGGTGTGTCTCTATAAGCTTGGCACATCTAGCCACTGGGATTTTTGGCCAGTCTTCAAGGCAAATCTGCTCCAACTCCTTCAAGTTGGATAGGTTCCGCTGGTGTACAGCAATCTTTAAGTCATTTCATAGATTCTCAATTGGATTGAGGTGTGGGCTTTGACTAGGCCATTCCAAGACATTTAAATGTTTCCCCTTAAACCACTCGAGTGTTGCTTTAGCAGTATGCTTAGGGTCATTGTCCTGCTGGAAGGTGAACCTCCGTCCCAGTCTCAAATCTCTGGAAGACTGAAACAGCTTTCCCTCAAGAATTTCCCTGTATTTAGCGTCATCCATCATTCCTTAAATTCTGCATGGTTTCTCAGTCCCTGCCAATTAAAAACATCCCCACAGCATGATGCTGCCACCACCATGCTTCACTGTGGGGATGGTAGTCTCAGGGTGATAAGAGGTGTTGGTTGCTCCAGACATATCATTTTCCTTGATGGCCAAAAAGCTACATTTTAGTCTCATCTGACCAGAAGTACCTTCTTCCATATGTTTGGGGAGTCTTCCAAATGCCTTTTGGAGAACACCAAACGTGTTCGCTTATTTTTTTCTTTCAGCAATGGCTTTTTTTCTGACCACTCTTCTGTAAAGCCCAGCTCTGTGGAGTGTACGGCTTAAAGTGGTCCTATGGACAGATACTCCAATTGCCGCTGTGGAGCTTTGCAGCTCCTTCAGGGTTATCTTTGATGCCTCTCTGATTAATGTCCTCCTTACCTGGTCCGTGAGTTTTGGTTGGCGGCTCTCTCATGGCAGCTTTGTTGTGGTGCCATATTCTTTCAATTTTTTAATAATGGATTGAATGGTGCTCCGTGGGATGTTGAAAGTTTCAGATATTTTTTTATAACCCAACCCTGATCTGTACTTCTCCACAACTTTGTCCCTGACCTGTTTGGAGAGCTCCTTGGTCTTCATGGTGCCGCTTGCATGGTGGTGCCCCTTGCTTAGTGGTGTTGCAGACTCTGGGGCCATTCAGAACAGGCGTATATATACTGAGATCATGTGACAGATCATGTGACACTTAAATAAAAGTCCACCTGTGTGCAATCTAACTAATTATGTGACTTCTGAAGGTAATTGGTTGCACCAGATTCTATTTAGGGGCTTCATAGATAAGGGGGTGAATACATATGCACGCACCACTTTTCCGGTTTATTATTTTTTAGAAGTCATTTCAATCCATGATTATCACTGATCTGGCAGGACACGACAGGAAGCAAAAAAAAAAAAAAAAAAAAAAGGAAACCTACTATGTGCATGCAATCATCCCATATATTATTTAATTAAAAAGGCAGTAAATTACCTGACGTTTTTTCTCCATGTCTTTAGACAGCATAGCTGCGCTGGGTTGCTCTTGTGACCATGGCAACCACAGACTACCCTGACACCTAGTGGTAGTCAGCCCAAAACAGATACTGCGCCAAGCAATATGTCAACCTCAATACTGCACACATCACATAATACCATAACCTAAGTGATTCATTACATCATATTCATGTTATGATGTTTAAGACTGAAATATAATCCAAAGGAGGCTGGTGATGGGAAGAGGGCTCATAGAAATGACTGGAATTAAGTGAATGTAATGGTATCAAACAGAAGGAAACCATGTCTTTGATGTTGACACCATTCCATTCATTCCGTTCCATCCTCCCCTATTAAGGTTCCACCAGCCGCCTGTGAGAGACTGACATACAAGCAATATCTCCGTAGGCTACTTTTCTACAATTTATGATGAACTGAGGGAAAGATTAGGGTATGATTATTTTCTTGGCTACTAGCAGGTAGCCATAAACTAAACTCACTCAGGTTCACACAGTAGAGTCTATATGAGGTCTATCATAATGGACATATCTATGGTAAGAATATCCTCCTACCCATGATACTGTAGATAACAGCGTTACTCAGCCTTCTACCCTGACACCTAGTGGTAGTCCAGAAACACAATGTTTATGACCGCTATACTACCAAATTCAACTTGCACATGTGCTTACTCCCTTTGTCCACAGGAGGGAACACAAACACCAGGAAGTTAGAGAATCATGTGATCCACTCCAGACATTGTTCCATCATCACCTGGTGGTGCTGTTCAGGATCAGATATGACCAGAGATGTACAGTAGTACTCCCTCAATCATTGAGCTTTTGAACAACCACATGTGGTATCCTTCACTAGAATCTGGGAGACTTTCACCACCATGTCAGGGGATGTATGTATCAAGCATCTCAGAATAATAGGAGTGCTGATCTGGGATGACCATATAACCTTTTAAATTGTGATCTAAAAAGCGAAACCGATATAAAATCAGCACTCGTCACTCTGAGACACTTGATACATACGGTCTCTGTCTCTTAGAAGTGTTCTGTACAAGTACAAAAGTTAATAAGCATGCTCTGTCCAGGATGACATAACATACTGTATGGTGAAGGATGATGACTCTATGCAACGTCATGAGTATCATTGTACTCTTTAGAATTCCCTCCCTCTACCCTCTAAGTTAAATCAGTTCCTTTCAATGTAATCACTGTCTTCTGGTACATAACACATCAACTGTCTCAATGATTACACAAATTCCTGTTTACATGTGATAATACAAGGCCACAAGACAGTATTCATGGACATGCTTGGATTGATTACATTTTAGTCATTTAGCAGTTGTTCGTATCCAGAGCAACTTACAGTCATTGCATTTAACTGAGGTAGTAGGTATGACAAACACATATCACAACCATTTCAAGTAAAACCACCCTCAAAAACAGCAGCTATCACAACATCTTCCACACAGCCATTTCAGATGAAGAATAAGTTATGTATTTTACTTTCAATGTAGTGAATTAATGCATCTATAAACTAAACACATTTGGAACAAGAAAGTCCTCTGTGATCAGCAATCATGGCCATTATCAAAATAGGTGATTTTGAGTATTACTGGTCGTCTCTTCAGATCTTTGGCTCTCTCACACTGCCATATGAATTATTAATAGTAAATGCAGCATGAAATCCTGCTGCTATAGATTCCAGACACAGCATGCAGACAGAGGTATCCATCTCATTATTTTCATGTGATAGAGAGAGAGAGACAGAAACAGTAAGAGAGAGACCAAGAGAGAGGGGAAGAGAGGGAGAAGGAGAGAGAAGGAGAGGGCTTAGCAAGTTTCCACATTCAGTCTGCTCTCCTCTTGAAAAAGAAGATGGGGGAAGTAATTATGCAGCACATACAATCTGATGTCAGTGGATCCTCCTGTCAGTTCCCCTATTCCACTATCACTGTTCACCATAGCAACAGGCTCCATGGGTACCAGTAGGCTACCCCCCCCCCCACCACACACACACACAACACACTCACACACACAGGTGTGATGATGGGAAGGAGGGTCCAGGAGGAGGTAGAAAGTAGAAGAGGAGGGCAGTAGGAGGAGGAGAACAAAGACAGTACAGTATGAAGACAGACTCCCAGATCACACTTGTAGACGACATCATGGCGACATTGGCTAGCTACGCTCATGCGCAGAAACACGTCATCGGGTCTAACGGCCGTGCTGCACCGAACTGTGCAGGAGCAGGCCATCAAATGAAAGGCACTCCAACATAAAGTTGTTTTTGACAAAAATGGAAACATGTCAGTTTGAAGTTGAAAGTAATGACAGGTTCAGCTACTTAAGACATTGGCTCAAATCTAGGTTTTGCCTTTAGAATTCAAGAAAATTAACAACTAAGGATAAATGTTTCACATTTCCCATTGACTTCCCAAACCCCAGTCTGGTCTGTCGAGTTTGCTTCGCGACGCATTCCTGGAATTATTGAGATGTTGCTCTCTGGGTTTGAAAACTCTGTGAGGAGGAGGAGGAGGAAGTGGAGGAGATGGAGGTGGAGTAATATGGAGTAGGAGAGATGATATTTCCCACCTAGGGTTAGAGGACTACCACCCAGGCTTAGGGTTAGGGTGGGCTACCACCCAGTGTTAGGCTTAGGGTGGACTACCACCCAGTGTTAGGGTTAGAGACGTCTACCACCCGGGGTTACGGTTAGAGAGGTCTACCACCCATTGTTAGGGTTAGAGGACTGCCACCCATTGTTAGGGTTAGAGGACTGCCACCCAGTGTTGGGTTAGAGGACTGCCACCCAGGGATAGAGAGGTCTACCACCCAGGGCTAGAGAGGTCTACCACCCAGGGCTAGGGTTAGAGAGGTCTACCACCCAGGGCTAGAGAGGTCTACCACCCAGGGCTAGGGTTATAGAGGACTGCCACCCAGGGCTATGGTTAGAGAGGACTGCCACCCAGGGCTATGGTTAGAGAGGACTACCACCCAGGGCTAGGGTTAGAGAGGACTGCCACCCGGGGTTAGAGAGGTCTACCACCCGGGTTTAGAGAGGTCTACCACCCAGGGTTAGAGAGGTCTACCACCTGGGGTTAGAGAGGTCTACCACCTGGGGTTAGAGAGGTCTACCCCCCGGGGTTAGAGAGGTCTACCACCCAGGGTTAGAGAGGTCTACCACCTGGGGTTAGGGTTAGAGAGGTCTACCACCCGGGGTTAGAGGACTACCACCCAGGGTTAGAGAGGGCTACCACCCAGGGGTAGGGTTAGAGAGGCCTACAGTTCAGTAACAGGGTCTGAATTGGTATATGTCTGCTCCCGCCCCCCTGAAGCCTCTCATGAGGAAAACCTGATGACTGATTATGTGTGGTAGGCTGGTAGCACGTAGCAGTGTGTGTTTGTGTGTGTGTGCGCGCGCGCGCGGTCTGTGTGTGCATCAGGCAGCGTGTGTCAGCTACAGCAACCAGTACCACTAACTCACCCTCTCTCTCACTCATCTCCAGTCAGATAGGGTAAATAGAGCACATCACATGCTGTGTTGTTGGGAGAATAAGGGAGAGCAACAGATGGCTGCTTTGTGATGCATAAGAAGAGAAGATTGGGTCTCAGCTCAGAGCCTCAGACTACAGGGGGCAGAGAGACGTGTCAACCACACAAATTGACCTTTGAAACACAAGCTCTTCACTTTTGTTAGAGAAGGCCATGTATCGAGTGTATTGAGCAGGTGAAAAGGTTTATCTTTCATACTACCCTGTGAAAGTGTGTTCTAGGCTTGAACAATGAGAACTCTATCCCTCAGCATCTTCACCCCTTACAGTGATTCAATTCCCCCCTTTACTGAGGTGAGAGTTCTGTTGTTCTCTGTTCATCTACACTGGCTGCACACCTCTGGAGTTCTCTACTGTTGCACTGTGGAATCAGTGACTGTGTCAAAAGATAGCATGTAGTGTTGTCACAGTGGGGAAAGATTTAAATACCTCCATGTCTTCTGTGTCTCACACCATTTCCTCCCTCGGGGACATTAAAGTTCCTAAGAAACCAAGACAAAAGGTGAACACAGAAAACCACACGCCCCCAGGGAGGGGTCTCTCTCTCTCTCTCTCTCTCTCTCTGAGACAGAGTGTGATGTAAATCTGTCCTCCTGAAAGGCCTCATCTCATGTCTGTCAGCCATAGATGTCAGGCTGCTGTAGGACTAAATCTCAGCAGACCCAGGGAGGCAATAATGTAGGCACGGCAGATTTACTGTTATCACGCTAAATAATTATCCACCACATGAGAGAGGTGAATAACTCAGAAAGACAGAGGTTATGATAGATTTGGACATCTAACATGCTATAACACAAGGGAATGGATGCATGTGCAGCTCAGGCTTTCAAATAGGACCTCTGGGACATCCTCATAGGGGCGGCAGGTAGCCTAGTGGTTAGAGCATTGGGCCAGTAACCGAAAGGTTGCTGGAGCGAATCCCCAAGCTGACAAGGTAAAAATCTGTCGTTCTGCCCGAGCAAGGCAGTTCCACGGGCGCCGAAGACGTGGATGTCGATTAAGGCAGCCCCCCGCACCTCTGATTAAGAGGGGTTGGGTTAAATGTGGAAGACACATATCAGTTGAAGGCATTCAGTTGTACAACTGACTAGGTATCCCCCTTTCCCTCCACAATACTCCAGTACTCCTCCTTCAGTCCCATTTCTGTCCACTTCTTTCAACTGTTGTGATAATAGCCACGCATTCAATACTTACACCACGATGCGATGGCACATTGATTGCAATCTGCTGTTGTCCTGAGTGAATCACTGCTGATTCAAGCGTTGTTACTCAATACTGGTGTGTCACTGAGATTATGATTTTCTCTAAAGCCTTCATTTAACTGTAATTGCCATGATGATAAGAAAAATATAAAAACACAGTTTAGTAGGACTAAGCACATATTGTACCTAGATAAAATGTTACCAAACAGGGGGAGGGAGGTGATGCAACCGTAACAGTGTAGGGACAGAACAAATGTAAGAAATAAAACATACTTTTAATTTCATAACATCTAGGAAAAGCACTTGCACATCTGAGGTTGCTTGTTGCAGGTGCATGGGAATAATTTGATGATATCTTGTAAGGAAAAAAAAAATTACATTTAATTTAAGATAACATTCAACTACAAGTGTGTAGGAGGACAGCCTTAATCGGTTTGCTTCATTGAGGAGTAATTTATCATTATCCCTGAGCCAGTGTCACAATGGCCATGCTCACCTTGAGGCATCAGCCAAGGCTGCTGATACATTCCTGAAAACCCCAGGCTGCCTGCTGCTGGACTGATGATCTATTTACTTTCTTATTACTTTTTCTGCTGAAACTTGTCATTGAGTGATTCATTACATCCAGGAACAATGGCTCAGAGAGAGCAAAAGAGAGAGAGAGAAAAAGAGCATCCAGCTAGATGATCTGTGGTCCATAGTGTGATGAGATAATGTGGTATCCATCCCACATAGTGGCCTACTCTGTGTCAGCTAGGAGCCTGCAATCAGCCAGCCAGTTTAATTAATGCTTTCCCATGGCCTCCCCTGTCTGTGGATGTTGAGCTCGTCTACAGCTATATGACTAATCCAGTCCATAGGGCTTTGTTCTCTCCAACCTCTCCAAACTCTCCCACCTCCAGAGTAGAGGAGTCAGAGTGCCTCATTGACTCAACACTGCATTCAGCTGTGCAGAGCGAGGAGCAGCAGCACGTTTTTTAATTGCCGTGAGCATTTCGAAGAACGTCCAGATGAAAGAAACATGTCAAAGGCTGAAGTATTAAGACAGTTAATCAGTGTGCGATCAACGTAAGGACCAATGATTTATACACTGCTCAAAAAAATAAAGGGAACACTTAAACAACACAATGTAACTCCAAGTCAATCACACTTCTGTGAAATCAAACTGTCCACTTAGGAAGCAACACTGATTGACAATACATTTCACATGCTGTTGTGCAAATGGAATAGACAACAGGTGTAAATTATAGGCAATTAGCAAGACACCCCCAATAAAGGAGTGGTTCTGCAGGTGGTGACCACAGACCACTTCTCAGTTCCTATGCTTCCTGGCTGATGTTTTGGTCACTTTTGAATGCTGGCGGTGCTTTCACTCTAGTGGTAGCATGAGACGGAGTCTACAACCCACACAAGTGGCTCAGGTAGTGCAGCTCATCCAGGATGGCACATCAATGCGAGCTGTGGCAAGAAGGTTTGCTGTGTCTGTCAGCGTAGTGTCCAGAGCATGGAGGCGCTACCAGGAGACAGGCCAGTACATCAGGAGACGTGGAGGAGGCCGTAGGAGGGCAACAACCCAGCAGCAGGACCGCTACCTCCGCCTTTGTGCAAGGAGGAGCAGGAGGAGCACTGCCAGAGCCCTGCAAAATGACCTCCAGCAGGCCACAAATGTGCATGTGTCTGCTCAAACGGTCAGAAACAGACTCCATGAGGGTGGTATGAGGGCCCGACGTCCACAGGTGGGGGTTGTGCTTNGGTAGCCTGACTGCCATTAGGTACCGAGATGAGATCCTCAGACCCCTTGTGAGACCATATGCTGGTGCGGTTGGCCCTGGGTTCCTCCTAATGCAAGACAATGCTAGACCTCATGTGGCTGGAGTGTGTCAGCAGTTCCTGCAAGAGGAAGGCATTGATGCTATGGACTGGGCCGCCCGTTCCCCAGACCTGAATCCAATTGAGCACATCTGGGACATCATGTCTCGCTCCATCCACCAACGCCACGTTGCACCACAGACTGTCCAGGAGTTGGCGGATGCTTTAGTCCAGGTCTGGGAGGAGATCCCTCAGGAGACCATCCGCCACCTCATCAGGAGCATGCCCAGGCGTTGTAGGGAGGTCATACAGGCACGTGGAGGCCACACACACTACTGAGCCTCATTTTGACTTGTTTTAAGGACATTACATCAAAGTTGGATCAGCCTGTAGTGTGGTTTTCCACTTTAATTTTGAGTGTGACTCCAAATCCAGACCTCCATGGGTTGATACATTTGATTTCCATTGATAATTTTTGTGTAATTTTGTTGTCAGCACATTCAACTATGTAAAGAAAAAAGTATTGAATAAGATTATTTCATTCATTCAGATCTAGGATGTGTTATTTTAGTGTTCCCTTTATTTTTTTGAGCAGTGTATATACACTAGAAGACTGTCAGGGGGCGCTGTTTTGAAGCAACACACCACCATCTTGGCACTCCCCACCATTGTAAACAATATCTTGGAAGATATAGAAATGAATTTACTAATGTGAACAGACACTTGCTATGTTTATTCTATTACAGTCACCTTAATGCATACTTTTAAATTATGTGAGCTAAACAGAAAAACATATATAAAAACATTTTCCTTAAAGTATACTTTTTTGAAAGTACTAATGTTACTGTCCCCACTAAAACAAAATTATACTTAAATACATGTTAATTTGTCCTTAAAAAACATTTAAATTAAATGCTTTTCTGAGGAGTGCCAATATGGCTGACCGGTGGCTTGAAAGCCTCTCCATGGCCAAAACATAGCATCAGCTATGCAGGGATTATATACATCATTAGTAAGGACCTTGGACAGTTCCCCTGTCTATGATGTGTGAGATTGCCACTGATCGCTTACTCTGGCAATTGGCCAGCGTATTGGAACAAAGAGGCCTCACTCTGTGAAAAGAGTGGGATGGTTGGGGTCTTTCCTTACATACCTTACATATGTTCAAAACGCCTCCAGAGACCACACAGTAATTATCAGAGCGGAGCATAAGGAGCGGAGCATAAGGACTGATAGAAAATTGTAAGAAAATAATACTCTGGGTGTTCACTGCATGGCCAGTCTACAGTACCTGTCCACTGTATACCCCTACAGACACTAAGCACTCCATCTTCCGGCGCCGACAGAGATGGCCGCCTCGCTTCACGTTCTCAGGAAACTATGCAGTATTTTGTTTTTTTATGTATTACTTCTTACATTGTTACCCCGGGAAATATTATGTTTTATTACATACAACCGGGAGGAACTATTGGATATAAGAGCAACGTCAACTTACCAACATTACGACCAGGAATATGACTTTCCCGAAGCGGATTCTCTGTTTGGTCCACCAACCAGGACAATAGGCTGGATCCCAGCCGGCAACTCAAAACAACGGCGGCGCCGGAGAAGGGGGAAACGTGGCGGGCTTCTGGTCAAGCTACGTAGACGGGCACATCGTGCACCTCTCCCGAGTATTTTACTTGCCAATGTCCAGTCTCTGGACAACAAAGTGGATGAAATACAAGCAAGAGTTGCCTTCCAGAGAGACATCGGCGACTGCAACATTCTTTGCTTCACGGAAACATGGCTCACTCAGGACACGTTATCTGAGTCGGTACAGCCACCTGGTTTCTCCACGCATCGCGCTGACAGAAACAAACATCTATCTGGTAAGAAAAAGGGCGGGGGTGTGTGCCTTATGATTAACAAGACGTGGTGTGATCATAACAACATACAGGAACTCAAGTCCTTTTGTTCACCTGACATAGAATTCCTTACAATCAAATGCCGACCGCATTATCTACCAAGAGAATTCTCCTCGATTATAATCACATCAGTGTATATCCCCCCTCAAGCTGACACATCGACGGCACTGAAAGAAATCCATTGGACTCTATGTAAATTGGAAACCACATATCCTGAGGCTGCATTTATTGTGGCTGGAGATTTTAACAAGGCTAATCTGAAAACAAGGCTCCCGAAATTTTATCAGCATATCGAATGTGCCACCCGGGCTGGTAAAATCCTGGAACATTGTTATTCTGTGATGCATACAAGGCTATTCTCCGCCCCCCTTTCGGCAAGTCTGACCACAACTCCATTTTGTTGCTCCCAGCCTACAGACAGAAACTAAAACAGGAAAAGCCCGTTCTCAGATCTGTTCAACGCTGGTCCGACCAATCTGATTCCACGCTGCAAGATTACTTCGAGCACGTGGACTGGGATATGTTTCGGATAGCATCGGGCAACAACATTGATGTATACGCTGATTCGGTGAGCGAGTTTATTAGCAAGTGCATTGGTGATGTTGTACCCATAGCAACTATTAAAACCTTCCCCAACCAGAAACCGTGGATTGATGGCAGCATTCGCGCAAAACTGAAAGCGCGAACCACTGCTTTTAACCAGGGTAAGGCAACCGGAAACATGACTGAATACAAACAGTGTAGCTATTCCCTCCGCAAGGCAATCAAACAAGCTAAGCGTCAATATAGAGACAAAGTAGAGTCACAATTCAACGGCTTAGACACGAGAGGAATGTGGCAGGGTCTACAGTCAATCACGGACTACAAAAAGAAAAC